>JAKSYS010000321.1:0-67094 GCA_022925895.1 Fragilaria crotonensis
GGGTGACGGTTCTCGGGACGGTGACAACGACACATTTCTAGTACTTTAGTTTTCGAAACACCCTTCTGTCCGTCAACCGTTCCTAGTACCCTCTCTACGGAATCTTCTCGTGATTAGCCACCATGATGAGAGGATCCGCCGCTCTCCTTACCTCTGCTCCTGTTTCTCTTCCCTTGGACGACGATCCTGTCTTCGGTTTCTCCACCTCAAAGTGGATTGAACCTCCCGACTTTGATCCGAATCCACCGGAAACTCAGAGAGATCGATACAACCGTTTGCATAGCGAGACCGACTTTCGCAACAGTCATACTCCTACTGCCTGGTACAGATACTCTGTCCTCGGACACTACGCTGTTTCTGGAGAATTGTTCGAAATGATGTGGACTGAGTTTGAAACAGACCCCATCAGGTTGCACAGTGTCATCTGGTACAATTACATGTATCAGATTGAAAGAAAGAAGTTGATTCCGGACAAACTCCAGGCATGGGCCACCAAGATATCTCAACCTTTCCTCGCTGTCAGGACCCATCGGTTTTGACTATTGATACTCTGGAAACCACGTGGTACTCTATGGCAGCAATCAAAGGTTTTCGATTACTCCATGGAAGAAAGTAGGACCTCAGAAAGCACGATCGCAGAATTCAAGACAAGTAAATCGATGGATTTGCACAGCCTAGGTTTCACACGATCCTTTCGTGAAACCGCTTCTCGCTCCTCCCGAAAACAATTCAGGAAGAACCAGAACCTACTCCCGTTGAAACCACTCCTGTTGTTGAAAGTATCAATGTCGAAACAAACGATCCTCCTCCGGAAACTGCGGCAACATTTGTCCAAGCCAAAGTATCCGATACAAACAACGATGGATTATCCACAGAATCACAGGATGGCAAAGTATCGGCAATCATTCCTAATCTAAATGTTCCAGTTAACGATGGTACTTACCGTATCACAATCCGCTGGAAGACAAAGATTGATCAAACAGCACCTCCGACAGTCATCCTCTCTGTCAACATCAATCTACTCTCTTAAATGAACTATTCAGTGATGACGACGGTCTTTGTATCACTGGGGAACGGAAGGACTCGAGAAGTACAACTCGATTTCACACATGACACCGCAGGAAGTCAGATCTTTCATCTGTCCATCGATCACTCTGATGCCTTCTCAATCAATGATGATAATTCCACTCCTTTGGATTCACGAGCAAAACACCGTCCGCATGGAGGAATCTTGAAACTACAAAGGCAACTCTCGAAAAGTACAACGCAACAGTGTCATTCTCGAATTCTAAAAGCACAAGCGGGAAACTGGTGATTGCGGGCTACATACTTCTCAAAGCTCCAATGACTACTCACCGTTTGCGATACCTGCAGTTTCTTCGAAGCACACTTCCAGATTCTACTCCTGGCTTTGACATACTCTTACACCGCCGTACTCCTTTGGATCAAGCAATCAACCATCTGGTCATTCAATGTGGTGAAAAGCATGTTCACCCTATCAGTCAAGTTCTTATTGCTCATCTGACTGGCGATAGATCACCGGTTTACATCCCACGTTTCGCTTTCGCCGACATGACCAAGGAACAAGTTGGAAAACTCTTTGAAACTCACGACAAGTATATCAAGTCTCTCAAAGGTATTCCCCTATTTCCCATGTTCGCAAACCTTGACACTCTTCGTACTGAGTACCAGGAAGACGGAAAAACAGTCGAACGCACTCTTCGTGAATGGTCCAAGACAATCAAGTCGTTGGATGGAAAAACATACATTCAATGTGACGTAGTCAACGGTGGTCTCGACCAAAAGCATATCTTTGGTCCCACCACAACACGAACATGCAGCGAACCATGCTCTTGAAGTATATCGGAGGCAGGTATTTCCATTTACACAGCGAGAGGCTCGATTTCGTGAAGTCATCGGTCCACCGTCAGTCATACATGAACCCAAAATTGAAAGCAAACCTGTGTTTCTTGGAAAACTTATCTGTGTCACCCGAATATCAGGCCATCTCCACGAAAGAAAAGGTTTCTGAGTCATCCAGTGTGTCCTCCGAAAAGCAGAATTCTGTAGAATCTGACGTCTCTATGGTGAGCCATGAGTCTGACGACAGCCAAGACGATGGAAAAGCAAAACTTCCACCAACGCCTCTCGAATCTCTCCGAAATCAGTACCGGAACAGATCTGTTGATAATGCAACCGTCTCTACATCGTCGAACAGTCTCTCCGGCAAGTCTCGTCAATCAATGCTTTCCACCTCAAGTGCAAGGTTTATCGAACTCGAGGCACGAATCACACGTCAACAGTCTGAATTTGATCGCAAGGAAAAGATATCCTCCGATAGATTATCCCAAATTGAGCGACAATTGCATCGTTTCGACGAGGTCGAGTCAAAAATCGACTCTCTAAAGAATGACATCGATTCAAAACTGGATGAATCCCAACAGGTTCAGAGGGCTGACATTCAAAATATGAATGGTCAGATTCTGGTAGTAATGGAAAATCAAGAGGGATTTGGCGCCTCAATAAATATTTTGAGCGACAAAATAAGTCTCCTTATGGGTCTGATGGCAACGAATCACTCGACGATAAAGAGCAGTCAATGAAAATTCGTCGCCCATCCCCAAACGTATCTCCTGGTGTGCCTACAAATGCAAACGTTCAAATCGCTGGAGGTGAGATAGTAGGAGAGACCCTCATTGCGTTGATGCCAAATGAGCGAGGAAAAGCTAAATGACGACAAAGCATCCCACGAAGATGGAAGCGTCTCTCATAATTCTTCGGCATCGAAATCATCATCTTCAACAGAATCGGGCAAATTTCGATCACCAGATAAAAAGAAGCAACGACCAGGGATACAGACAATGGGACAAAATGAAGAATTGGACTTTGACGAGCATTCGGAGGACACGAATACCGAAGCAGATCTAAACACCGCGATGGCATCAAGTGATGGACATGAGGACTCATCAACTAATCGATCCCTTGAGGATATTACCACCGACCTAGAGAGTCGATACAATACCCAAAACTCTCTTGGCGGAGGGTCTCCACTATGATTTCCCAGCGGCGATCAACCTCTTCCTTGCAGGAGACGCGAGTTTCCTGCAAACCCCAGCGATCTTTCCACTCCATTGATGAGTCCGCTTCATCCCTTCCAATGTCTTCTATTCTTCTGCTACCATCCCACCGCCCTGGTCGTAAAAGGTGGGCATCCCCTCTCGACCCAAATCCAGACAAGTCATTCGGTGATACTATTCTTCAAAAACAAAACGGCTCCATCCGATTGTTTTTCAGAACGTAAAAGGATTGACGTATTCGACAGCAGGGAAGATTATCGATATTATCTCTCATGCCTCAAATCATATGAGGTAGACATTGCTGGACTCGCGGAGACAAATACTTGTTGGACACACCCGCATATATGCTCTGACTTTCGTCACATTCTTCGTCGGCAATACAGTCAAAGTAAAGTCATATTTGGGTCGCCAACTAAGGATCTAGATCTGTGTCTTCCAACTGAGACCTTTCAATCTGGAGGCAATCTCACTCTCGCTACTGATCGTGTGGTGTCATGTGTCAATGGCGACATTGATCTCTCCGATATAACAGGTCTCGGTCGGTGGAGTGGCATATCTCTGATGGGCCGCGACAATACATATCTCTCGATTATAACAGCGTATAGGGTGTGTTCTGGATCAGCAAGAACAGCACCTCTGGGAAGCGCATTTCTTCGCGAGAATGATTACTTTCGCTCCCAACATAAGCGTCACAACAACCCGCGCCAGGAATTCTTGAATGACATGGCAAAACTAATTCATCGACTTCAGGATATGGGACATATGATAATACTCATGCTCGACGCGAATGCGACAGTCGACACAGATTCCAAATTGGCATCTTTTCTCCAGGAATGTAATCTTTTTGATCTCCATCACCAGAATCCTGCTCCTTCCACATACATTGGATCAGCATCGAGGCGAATTGATTTCATTTTTGGCTGCGAATCGGTGAAGCAGTCTATGTCTCGGTCAGGCACTCTCTCTTACTGGGAAGGTCCTCAGTCTGACCATCGTGGTCTATACGTTGACATACAGCTGACAACGATTTTCAGAAGAATTCTCCTACGGCAATACCCTTCCATCACCGCTCTCTACATACTGGCAACCCTGAACACGTGTTACAATACCAGCAGTCAATGATGAAATATTATTCACAACATAATATGGTGGACCGTATCGACCGATTATTTTCTACACCACACCAAAAGTCGGAAGAAGTTCGAGCTCTCTTGATAAAATGGGACAATGACCAGGGACGAGCAATGGAGATTTCTGAATCCCTTCTTCGCATTTCCCACAAGTATCGATGGTCTCCGGCTCTGCGAAACTCAGCAATACTGCGTCGGTACTGGAAGCTACGTCTTCGTGAGGCAAAGACTCGTCGCTTGATTATACTGACTGCTTCTACAGATGGCAAGCAAAAGTTCAGACCCATGAGCCGTCCTTTGTACTGCCTCACCTGGGAACTCTACTTTGGTTACAACAATACGCGAGTATCTAAATCGGGCGACAAGAGAGTTTAGACGATGCCAGAAAAATTCGGTACCGCTACGCATGAAGTGCTATCAGGAGCTGCTCGAAACATACGAGGATGATAGCAATCCAGCCACGTGTAAGGAATCAAAGCGGAAAGCAAAGATCGTCAAGCAGACGATAACGAGTGAAGTCTGCCGCGGAACGTTTCGGGAACTTCGTAAAGTGGTAAACCCCTCCGAGCGCGCTGGAATCACGAAGATTATGATTCCACGAATAGTACCACACGAGCCTGAGGATGATTCACAAATATATGAACTTCTTCAACAAACTGACCCGGAAGACCTCTTATGGGAGACTGTGATCAATAGGGATGATATTGAGCGTCATCTCTTGACCTACAATCGCAACTCATTTCGAGCAGCGTCAGAGTCCCCATGTGGACATGGAGTGATTCATGATGCACTTAGCTTCTCTAGTTTATCACAAGCCTCAAAGAGGCTTTTGAAGGTGAAATTCCGGGCGAATGGAGTGACGATGACGAGGCGCTACAAGAATTCCTGGCATCATTTGCAGTACCCGAACGCGTAGTTAATAGCCCACTGATAGCTGTCGAGATATCTGAAGATGACTTGCATAAGGGATTCAAACAGTGGCCGGAATCAACATCGACGTCACCATCTGGTCGACATCTTGGCCACTATAAGGCAATAATACAGCACCCTGTACTCTTGAAATGCATGGTCCAATTTATGAATATTGCTATTGCCCGAGGTATTGCAATACCACGCTGGAGTAAAGCTACCAACGTTCTCATCGAAAAAGATCAAGGACAACCTCGGATCAACCGCCTCAGGATAATTCACTTGTTTGAAGCCGACTTCAACTTCTTTCTCAAGTTGCAATGGGGACACCGTTTGGTTCGTAAGGCCTGCGAATTGGATATTCTACATCCCGGTCAGCACGGCTCGGTTCCTACTCGCACTGCAATCGACCCAGTCATGCTTACTGAGCTTACTACCGACTTGTGCCGGGTTCTCAAACATGATCTAGCACGTTTTGACAATGACGCGTCAGCATGCTATGATCGAATTATAGTGGCCCTTGGGATGCTCGCAGCGAGAAGATGCGGTATGCCAGAGAATGCAATCCGGGTACATGCGGAGGCACTGGAACTCATGCAATACACAGTCAAAACAGTCTACGGTGTGTCAGAGGACAATTATCATGGCACATCATTCGAACCTCTTTTTGGCACTGGTCAAGGTAGCGGCGCGTCTCCGGCTGTCTGGCTTACCCTGGTAGTGGTACTGCTCAATACTCTGGATCGACTCGTACCTGACAGAATCAACTTTGTGCCACTCATTGGAGATAAAAAACACAAGCGTTTGGTGGATGCGTTTGTGGATGACACATCTCTTGGATTCACATCTGCTGGCCAACACAATTATGAGGAGATAATAGAACGACTTCAAAAGTGGCACAGACTTGGGAGCACCTTCTATATCTTTCGGTGGTAAATTAAATCTGTCCAAATGCTCATGGTACGTGATGTATTGGCAATGGGAAAAAGGTCGCCCAAAGTTACGAGAAATCACTCCGACGGATCCGACGATTCGGCTTAAACAAGGATCAACATCATCAACTACAACCATAAGGAGAACACGATTAGACGAATCGACGCGCATGCTGGGGTCCATCTCAACCCGATGGGCGACTTTGGACACCACATCGAGGTTCTACGGAAGAAGGCGGATGGGTATGCAACACGAATTTCATCGTCCAAATTAACTGCACGGGATATCCGTATCTTTCATCGGTCTATCTATATTCCGGCAATGCGATATAGTCTTGCTCGATTGCGGTCGACGAAGAGGTATTGGCAGGTGTTCAACACAGGATCATCAAGGTGATGTTACAAAAATGCACGTCAACAGTAACTTACCAACATCCATCAGACATGGTCCTCTGGAAATGGGCGGTCTCGGCATTTATGATCTACGAACGGAAGCGGGAATTGAAGCAATCAAATTCCTTCGCAACTCCATTTTTCTGGCTCCGAACCTGGAAATCTTATCCGAATCAATCTACAATATTCCCAACTGGAATCAGGCGTCGGAACTCCTTTGCTCGAATATCCGTCCCTACATATTCCTTATCTCACTCCGACATGGGTTCTATCGGTTCGACAATTTCTATCGTGTCATGATATGTCTATCACATTAACCGAGTCCTACGTTCCAACCCTTCGATCGACATCAGATGCATTTATTATGCAACCGATGCACTTAGCAAGATACTCTGTCAGCCAACAACGCGACATCAATCTGGTCCGGCTCTATCTACAAGCGACGACACTCGCAGACTTAGCTCATCCCGAGAATCCATCCTCCATATCTCTCTCTGCTCTTGACGGCAAGCGTCAGGAACACTGGGTTAATAATCCCCTTTGGCCTCGACAAGACACTCCCAGCTCCTCTCAACGTCGGTTATGGAAGCGCTTCCTTCGCTCCTCGTATCTTCGATACGTACCTTACTGGAAGTCTCCTCCGCTACCTCGATCGTTGCCATCCGAACCGGTCGGAGTTTCACGCCCGCCTCCTCTCGAGTCAATCCATGATTACGTTCGAACTTTGCCGACAACCCAACGTCGACTGTTGGCAGATCTTCACCAACAAGCATCTGATGTTCACGTCTGGCGTGCTTTTAGATCAAAAGCCCGGCTGTATATTGCCTCCGATGGTGGGCTGCATGGGAACAAAGGGACGCACGGTTGGGTTCTATCATCAAAGACGCAGGTTTTGTTTCATTGTTCTGGACCAGTAGACGGATTTGTCTCTACGGAGTCCTCTACAAGGAGCGAATTAGCTGGTTGTGCATCCTCCTTGTTATTAGTGGTAGCCATTTCCAAGTTGTGGGGGCTCCGACATCGAAGTTCATTTCGTTGGATAACAGACAGCAAGTCGGCAATATCTCGCGTACAAAAATATGCGTTAAGAGACCGCCACAATCGTACGATGCCTGATGATGCAGATCTTCTCTCACTAATATCAGCATCTATTCGGGAACCGACGACCATTCCGGCTGGCGTGGGTGAAAGGGCATCAAGATTCTTTGAAGTCGTATGCAACGCTGCCACTAAAGGCCCGATTAAATATCGATGCGGATTTTTTGGCAACCAGGTATCGACTTCGAGGACGACTCAAATCATCATCTCGAGTGGATCATCAACCAGGACAAGGTGTTTCAATCCTCATAAACGGCAAGCGATTGACTAGTAAGTATGACTCCTGCATTCGATATCATATTAACGGATATCATCTACGAAGATATATGCAGGACAAACACTCGTGGTCAGACCACACTTGGGGTGAGGTTGATTTTTGTCTCTTTGGTCAGCACTTCCGACGCCTCCGACCCCATCACCAGGTTACACACATGAAACGAGTACACGGACAGTTGCCTATTGGGAAACGCAGATATGATCAGGCGCGGCTTCAGGATCCAGGCTTGAAATTGTGTCCATGTTGTAAAACAACCGACGAGACCTCGGAGCATTTACTCCGATGCGATGCAAATCCGGCCTTTCTCTCTAGCTTGCGGCAACTCCGACGAGATCTGATTACTGGCGATACATCCGATTCGTTACTTGCTGGCGGACGGGATCGAGCATTGGACCAAATCATCTGGGGAGTTCTCACCTGTTCTGTCTCAATATCCATCTCATCTCAGAGGAAAAATTGAGGAGGCCTTGGAATCCCAACACCGAATAGGATGGTATGAGGCCACATCGGGCTTGTTGAGCTGTCATTGGTCCTCCTTATCATGCTGTGCGATGCATGATTCCGGAAAAACGGAAGTGAACGTTGGAGTACAAAGGATGCGAACCTGCATTTCAGCTATCTACGATCACGTCACGAGGATTTGGACCGCTCGGAACGAAGTTCTTCACTCTGCAGACGATGATGACCAAATAAATATCCGGTCTACAGAAATTGCGGAAATCAAGGCGCTGTACCGACAACCTCACTTACTTCGAGTATGTGATCGTCACTACTGCGAAAGGCCCATGGATAGTATCATTAATGGATCTTCTTCCATTCGTCGTCGATGGTTACGAAGAGTTCGGAACTCGATCACGGAGAATGAACAGGATGGCGGACGACAAGCTCTGATTACAACTTACTTTGCACCAAAAATGGGGTAACGATGCGGCTACATGCATACGGTGAAATTTACATATCTAGATAAAACTCTCGCGGGTAAAACCGCCGGGGTGGGGTACGCATTCTGGGCCTAACGGTTTGGACGCGGCGATAACCCAATAATTAGTTTACGTTTTGTTTTGTTTTCGGGACGGTGACAACGTTAACGAAACCCTTGCAGGTCCGGTTGTCCGGATGGAAAGGAACTGTGGGGCGTTGTTGTCACCGAGGAATGGTTGTGACGAGAACGGAATGGTGTCTCTTGAAAATAGGATACCAAGAAAGAAGCCACGCTCGAGGTAATTCAATGCATGATACTAGTACTACGTTATGGATGTCGTTGCTTGATGACGAGCTATGTGTGCCGCCGCTTCTTCTTCTTCTTCTTCTGCGTGCTCTTCTTCGTGGCTGTCAGCATTTCTCCTTTGACCACGTTTGGGGCGAGCACGTTCTGCTTTCTTTCGTATCGATGCTCAACGGAGGCTTCGTCGCGAGAGAGTCGTAGCAACTTTGGATCATTGAATCCCATGCCTTTGGCCAGTCCACTTTGCGACGGATGAGGAACAAATAATGCTGGTCACTATTTGAGCAGCCGATGTCAGGAATTCCTATTGTTGGTGAGTTGATGCTCTCAACATCCACAAGATACAATGTTGGAGCACTGCTGTTGGGCAAATGTCGATAGATGGTGTATCGACCGATCATGGAGTTTGGGATGTCCATCTCGTCATCGTCAACTGCAGCAAAGGAATGAACAAGAGCATACACTCCTGCCTCTATGGGTGGCTGGTCTGAGGACGGAATCCCTGATTCTCATTCCAGCGGCAAGCCACCTGAGATCAACAAAGGTGTGAATAAGTGCGGGAATTGGATTGTCAAAGCCATGCCACTTCACCATGGCATGGCATGTCCGAAGTTCGGGAAAGGGAGAGCAGTCGCCGTCAGACAGACGAACACGAGACACAGACAGACGAACACCCGGACACAACACAAGATGCGAATTGCTCACAATCCGGACGAACTCGAATCAACAAAGACACTACTCTAGTTAATTTAATCTGGCCTCTTCCCTCAAACCACCAACCGACCGACGACTCGAACGACGAACGCAGATAGGATGGCCGACATGTCGTCCCCTATGACGATGACGTCTACGTGGGAAGACGTCTTCCGTGCCCTTGACCAGTGGGAAGTGGTCCCGAAGCTCAACAGATTACACACGAAATCGAATTCGATTAATACGGAGTCTACAGGGTTTGTACACCTGTGTTCGCCGGACATCGCACACCTGATGGTAAACACGCACGGGACGATCCGTCTGTTCCACCACTTTCACCACGACGCCGACGACGGACTAAACGACGGAACGAACGCCCTATGGGCACTTCTCGGCGGCGGTGGATTCGCAGCCGCCATGGCGGTCGACACGAAACAGATCGTCAGAAGCCACGTTGGAACGCCTTACGATTGGTCCAAAATGCTCACGTGGAATTCTACGTCCGACGTACGAAGAGCGATTGAAGAATTGGTGACGACGAGATCTTCGGTGTCAGGCGTCAGCGAGAGCGCCGGACAGGCATCGGCGCCGGCGCGGGAGCCACCTCCTGTGGCAGCGACGAGAGGACGCCCCAAGAAAGGCAGTGCCCCAAGAGGCAGATCCAAGTCGAGCAAACATACTAACGAGACTAACGACCAAGACAAGACGAACGACGCGGACGCGGACGACACAGAAGACGTCACGGTCGTCGGTTTCACCATGAAACCGACAGTACCAGTTCCGGCGTTCATCGCAGCAGCCATCATGGAATCATACGTCACCGACCCTGAGGAATTGGCCCTGATGATAGTCAGGACCATCAAACAGAGGGCGAGTGAGGACCCGGACCCCGACCGGGCGTCGAGGTTGGCCGAAGCAGCGTCCTACGTACCTCGATGGGTTCTCTGCGTTGCAGCGAGCACCAGAACCACTCACGGTCCAACAAAGTGGGGAGTGGCGGCTTCGTCAGCTTACTCTAGGCGAGCGGACGACTGGGCGAAAGTCCTACACATGAAGTACCTGGCCGTGAAGGCTAAAAGCCTCATCCAATCGGACGATCAGTCAGAAACGCCAGGACGAGAGAACGACGCCATCAGAAACTTGTCGAGCCTCCTCGAAAGACAGGTCGCTAGCGCAGTCGCGTCATCTCCTCAAATCCCGAAGACAGGATTCGACTCGTTCCCCCCCGTCGACAAAGCGGATGATCCTGTTCGTTTCGGAGAAGGACGCCTTGGGGAGGACCCCAACTCGCCCCGTCCAGACCTTCGCAGACATCCTAGCGCTCAGCAACGTGGCGTACGTCCAAAACCACATACACCATTTCTTGCGCAACACGAAAGGGAGGGATGCATTCATCCCAATGGGTTTCTGCGCAGCCATTCGGACCGCATCCTTCCTAGCCGACGCTTCGGACAGACCAGGAGCCTTCAGCCTTTTTTGCTGCGGGCCCCAGACGCTCGCACGATCGAACGCGACGGGCAGGGATGCTCTCGACCACGCAAGCACCCTTGTTCAAATGCAACTTAAGACGACAGACACGACAACTGGATTCTCGGACAAAGACATCAAGAGCATGACGAAGCTCAATTTCACTATCCCGCGTGATTTTCACGAGCTCGCGCGACTACTCGAGAACATGGCGGGGTGGCCGAGCTCCTCTTCGGCCCGCGGTCCCCGTTGACGCATATGTTGGACGAGTGGTGTCGTTTCCTGACGCGAGCAGTCGGATCGACCTTAGCGACGTTACGACAGCTAGCTCACGAAGACAACTCGGCCGCCTGTCGCCTCGGTTGGTTCATCGAGAAACGCACGCAACAATACTTGGTGTTGTGCGCAGGAGTGGAACACGAGGACGATATCAACCTGAATCTGCTAGACTTCCGTTCGACGCGTCAGCAACTGGAGGACGGAGCCTTCGTCTTCCCGCCTGCGACTTCTTGAAAGACAGGATGGGGTCCGGGGCAGCGCTGCCGCGAAGGCGGAAGCCCCAGCGCATCAGGAGGAGGCGGCGCACGATCTGGACGAAAGGGACAACCAGCAGACGCTGTCACGAACCCGCAGCAGGACCTGTTCACGAAGGACGCCAACGACGTCTGGCAGGTCTTCCTCGATCACGTGCGGAGCGGGCCGCTCCCGAACATGTGCTGCCGCTGGCACTTGAACGGCAAGTGTGTCCGGAGCTGCTTCCTGAGCGCTTCGCACGTCGCCCTTACGACCGAACAAACCGCGAGCGTTAGGGCATGGATCGAACAATGCAGGGCGCGCATGCGCCGACCCTCGTCCGACTCGACGCCGCCCAGCAAGAAAACGAAATTAGGACCCTCTGCATCTGCTTACACTACAACTTTTTTCGTCGCTCAGCCTTCCCGGTGGTCCTTTGATCACGAGGCAGCCCATCGCGAATTTCACAATCGACGAACGACAGGGGACGCACCGCCTTTCCGCGACTCGCGCCAGCCGACCGATGGACCCATAGCGGGTCCGTCCATAGCAATCCCGGCTGCACAACCACGCCCGACGGCAACGATCGCCACGCATGAGACATCGCTCGCGGCCGCGACACCGCCTCGCCCCGCCCGACCGCCCACGACCGTCCGCCGCGGAGCTGACCGCCCCGGCACTGCGAACGAGGACGTTCGTCTCACGTCACGACTCCTGGACACCCCCTCTGGGGGTCCTAGGACCAACGGTAAGTCACTCGCCCTGGTTCCACTTCCGACGATACCGCTTCCGAATGTCGACTCGCCTTTCCCGCGCCTTCCCGAACCTCGACTCGCCGATGCTCTGGCCAGCATCCTCGACGCCCCAGCCGACGACGCACCCGACCGAATTCCGCTTCGAATGGACTCACGAGGCGGCCGCTCACAACCTGGCAGTCCTCCGGCGCTACGCGCTGGACCTCGGGCAGCCGTGGACGCCCAACCGTTCAGCGCGGTGACACCCGGATCCGAATTTCGATCCGCCGCGCTCCTGGCGCCGCTCCTCTCCGCACACCCGCTCTGGTCGCGCTTCCAAGAGCGCATTTCAGACGGCGCGGATTTTCCCCTCGAGATTTCCGACGCCGACCGCCTCGCCGACGTCCGCGACAACCTCGCCCGTGGCAATCACAAATCGGCCCGAGGCCACGAAGCGAAGTTGATATCAATGCTAAAAGAAGAAGTGGAAAGGGGCTGGCAACTGCCCCTACCGAGAGGCCGCTCTGGAATTAGAAGGCTGCGAGGTGGCGCCTTTGGGCATGGTGGCACAGACATCGATCGACGAAGGGACAGACCATCGAGAAGCTAAGGCTCACACGACCAGTCATTCAACCCCAGCGGGATCCCAGGACGAAGCGTAAACGACAGAGTGGACACGTCACAACTGACGACCGCACGATTTGGCAGGGCTTTCAGTCGACTGATGTACCACATCTCGTACCTCAGACAATTGTGGCCGAAAGAACCCATCCTCCTCACAAAGGTGGACTGCAAATCCGCCTACAGACGAATACACTTAAAGGCACGAACCGCCCTGAAGTCTTGCACTAGCATTGACGACCTGCTCCTCGTGGCACTCAGGATGACTTTCGGAGGAGCACCAAACCCGTCCCAGTGGAGCGACGTGTCCGAAGTAATCACGGACCTTGCGAATGACCTCGTCAGGAGATCAGACTGGGACCCGAAGGTATTCCACTCGCCGCATCAACACTTGCTTGATTCTGACGAAGCCGTAGATAACGACGATGGAATGATCGACGGGTCGAGCGAATTCGGAGAAGCCGATTTCTTCGCTGTGAACTACCCGATCGCAAACGACGACGATCTACCCAGATTCGACTGTTACCTGGACGACATTTTTGGGGCTTTCAACCCAAGAGACGCAGAAAAGAGCTCGGCAGCGATTCCCCTTGCATTGCACATAGTGGGAAGACCCCACAACGCAGAGGGACGAATCCTTTCCCAGAGACGACATCCTTGCCATCCCGAAGTTCCTGGCCGAGGCGAAACCATCTGAGCGGAAGATGATCTTGGGATGGCTGGTAGACACACGCCGCTTCACGGTCGCTCTGCCTGAGGACAAATACCACGCATGGACGAAAGTGATCGACAAGATCCTAGCGAACAGGCATGCGCACGTAACGACGAACGATCTGGAGAAGACCCTCGGACGACTCAGCCACGCCGCATACGTCGTCCCGTACTCCAGGCATTTCATGGGGCGACTCTACAAGGCATGCGAGAGATCGAAACGAAGTGGAAAGACGAGACTGACGAATCCCCAACGCGATGACCTGAGCCTTTGGAGGAGCTTCCTGCGAAGAGCGGCGCAAGGGATCTCCATCAACAGATTGGTCTGCAGGTGGCCGACGCGAATCGTTCGGGTGGACGCTTGCCCGCAAGGGATAGGAGGATATGGTCTCCAAAGCGGGATTGCTTGGCGATACCAACTGCCCGAAGATCTAGCGGGACGAGCGACACTTAATACGTTGGAGTTTCTAGCAGCCTTCGTGGGAATGGTAGTCGAATTCCGCGAAGGAAAAAAGTGGTCGCCAGTCTCGGACGTCCTGCTAAGCCAAGGGGATAGCACCTCGGCCGCAGGGTGGCTGGCAAAGTCCAGCTTCGACGACAACTGTCCGCTTCACCTCACCATCGCGAGGAGTTTCGCTGATTTCTGTCTGACGCACGAGATCGACCACTACACTCAATGGTTCCCGGGGCGAGAGAACAAGGTGGCGGACATTTTATCGCGAGACTTCGCGCTCGACGACGACGAGGTCACCTCGCTCATCAGGAAACATGGCTCACCCTTTGTCCCACAGAACTTCAGGATCATCCCCTTGCAGCCAGCCCTCATTTCGCAGATTGGAGACTGGCTGCGTCTGCCCAAAACGCAGCTCTTGCCGACTCAACCCGCGCCAAGCGCAGCAGCAGCTGGAACTGCTACGCACGATTCCTCGAGCGAGTCGGAGTCGACCTCGACCCTTTTCTCCGCCGGTTCGGACGAAACGAAAGGACGGAAATCTTCGCGTGTTTCGCTGCCGCCCTTCGGGACGGACGGCTTCGCTCAGACAGCCTGCGACAGATGGCAATGGAGCCATGTCCGGTACCATTCGTGCCACCCTCGACGGTGTGGCTCAGACCTTCAGGCTTAACAAACTTGAGAGCCCAATCCACGACTCCGCCGGACGCCTCGACCCCTTCTGGCTTTACAATTGAAGAAGTACGCGGACGACGACCCGGGAGTCGCACAACAACAAGCCATTCCTCTTGAAGTGATCAGGAAGGTGAGATCCTGGTCCAGGAACGAGTTGGACGTGGCAGTCGGACAACTGGTGGTCACGGCCTTTTTCTTCGCCATGAGGTCTTGCGAATACTCCGACGTGGGAGGCGGCAGACGAACATCGGTAGTCAGAGTAGACGACGTTCGATTCAGGAAACAGGACGAAACGCTGACGACTTTCTCCTACGAACAAACCCGAAATGCAGACGCCGTAACGATCACCTATCGACAACAAAGAACGGAGACAAAGGAGCGAAGGTGACGCAGCACAGGAACAACAACCCCGGTCAGGCAGACATATGTCCGGTACGGACACTTGCGGAATTGATTCACAGAATTAGAGGCTACGAACGACTTGGTCGGACGAACCCGAAGATAAACGCTTTCGTATCGACAACATCGAACGAGCTCGAACACGTCTCTTCGAAAACGATCCTCGAACAGCTGAGGGCCGCGACAATACTATCAGAGGAGAGGCTGGGACTCCAGGCCGATCGAATCGGTACGCACTCGATTAGGTCGGGCGCGGCCATGGCAATGCACTTGGCAGGTGTGCCAAGCGAAACGATACAGATGGTGGGCCGTTGGCGGAGCAGGACGTTCATGAGATACCTACGCATCCAAGTGCCAGACACCACGATCGGGGTCGCCACGCGCATGACGAATCGACAAACTTTCTTCACAGTCGCCCATGATCCTGCGGACGAACGACAACCGGAAAATGGCGGAAACCAGGTCGACTCACAACGACGCGACGGACCCCGCTAGATGAATATCACGGGACCGACCCCGCGAGACGAACCAGGAGAGAGACAAAACTATTAGGACCAGATTCCGATGCCATCTATTTAGTTCCACTAGCCTCGTGAACATGAAGGAGAATCCAGAAAACCACACACAGCAACACGAATCGACGCGACAGTACGCGAGACAGCGGTACGACGAAACCACTAGGCGGCCGACTCATCCGACTAAACGGACTTAGAGAAATGCGGACAAGACTCGGAATTTATTTCGTGGCATGTCCGAAGTTCGGGAAAGGGAGAGCAGTCGCCGTCAGACAGACGAACACGAGACACAGACAGACGAACACCCGGACACAACACAAGATGCGAATTGCTCACAATCCGGACGAACTCGAATCAACAAAGACACTACTCTAGTTAATCCCACCCACCCACACCTCCTCTCCTGGCCCGATGCCTAGGTTCATCGGCGCCTCCGGCGCCGGTTACCTCCTGGCCATGCACTGCATGGGGCGGAAACCAGGTCGACTCACAACGACGCGACGGACCCCCGCTAGATGAATATCACGGGACCGACCCCGCGAGACGAACCAGGAGAGAGAGACAAAACTATTAGGACCAGATTCCGATGTTGGCTTGTCAAAGCCATGCCACTTCACCATGGCATGATCGTTCCATGGTTTGCCGTCATAAATGTTGGGATGGGCACGGTACCGGTAACCCTTCTTGCAAATGAACTCCGTGGCACATGACAGCTTACCATCTGGTGCGTGCGGTAGGAAATGGTCGGCGAGGTGCTGTGTGATGTGTGATGGTAGGCGGTCCTTTTCCACATCGTCCGATGGACCATTGCGTTTCCACTGGAAAGTGGCACTTCCGTCACCGATTGGCCACGTGATGTGGAATTGGCGCCCAGCCAATTTGCCACGAGGGGGGTGGGTTTCACTTCTTGGAAGGTCCTGTACTCTGTGGCTATTTTGGGTTTGCGTGTCGCGTGACATGTCCGCTGATGCGAGGGACACAACAAGGTTTTCAATGTAGCGGTGAGCTGCTTGCCTTGTGAAGGAGACGGCACGTTTCTGTGTGTTGCGTGTGGTTGACTTTGCAAGGGGAATGTGTGCAGACTCCGCGTACGCACTGTTGACGTTCTCCGGAACACCGTGATCCAGGATGTCTTCACAGAGATGGAGGACCAGGTGGAACTTGATCGTGTTGTTACCCATGCCAGTTTCTCGTGGTGACACTTGGGCAAACTGGCGCACCAGCCACTGCACAGCAAAATGTGATTTTCGTACTTGGGCTTTCGCGATGGCGGGTTGTTTCATCCATTGATGCCATTGTAAGAGCGACGACACTAATAGCCTCCAATCTGCAACGTGTTTGTCACTGCTTAAGGGTGGAACTTCCGGAAGGTCCTCGTCATCGGAACTGGAACATTCCAGAACGGGTTGCTTTCTTTTCTTGCATTTCTTTTCCTTTTTTCCCATCTGGAAGATGAGACCGAAGCACGTGGTGTGAAGTGCGAACAACTTCACCAGGAGGCACCCAGCTATCTCATGTCCCACCAGATTTGAAGCGGACGAGAATCCTTTTGGGAAGTTGGTTCGTGGGATGTCCCGATCACTCTGTCGGGACAATTGTTGTCCGATCATGGAACAGAGCCTATCATACTGTTTCAGAGCAATGGAACCAGAACCACCTGCTTGTGACGAGAATGCCTCAAGGCAGTACTTGAACCAACCGAGGGAGATCAAGTGGAGCATCTCGCCTGGGCATGCCCCAAAAATACCCCTGTCATTGTGCTGACCAAATCGAACCTGGTTGAAGCCATTCTTTAGATAGTTCTGAGACATGGACTTGAGTGTTTCCAGATCACCACGTTCGACAAGTTTATTGATGGAAGCTGCTTTGCGGTGGGGAAACTTGGATTTTGAGTACCCGCTCAGGTTCGTGGGACATTCACAGGTTCTACAGAGTTGTTTCACCGCAGCAAATCGTGCAGTATAGTGACCGCAGAGACGATCGTGACCCTCGGTGTCACCGATGATAAACGGAACGTACGGGTGCAACACAACTGGATAGATTCTCTCATTGTAGTGCAAATTCCATTTGAACCCATGCTCTTGTAACCGTAAAAAACCGGATTGTTCAAGGATGAACTCGATCTGCATGTGCATCTCATTCTGTAAATACGTTGGCCAACTGACATTTTTGAGGCGCTTCAATGGGGCTTCGGCAATGACAGTCCCAGGTGGAAGTGTGACGTCTGGCACATTGAAATTGGTGGCGGTGTCATTGGCACTTGGTTGCGGGACGTGTGCGGGGGTGCTGTGGTTTATGTAACCAAGGATACGCATTGCAATTGGTTTGGAGCGCATGCTGTGCTTTAAGAGACCATGGGATATTGTTATTGGCTCCATCTGCAAATGGCCTGCGAGATCGATATGTGTCTTGTCCATGGCCAATATAGAAGGTAGGATCATGTCGCGGTCTCTTTTCTTCACGAGTGCGTTGTATGTTTTTTGGTAACAACGACCAGTATTAATATCACCGATGTCTCCGGACTTGGACGGCTCCGCAAATGGATCCTTCTGATCATCGAATAGGAAATATTCATCCCGATTTAATGTTGGACATGAGAGCAGTGATGCAAAAACTTCAGCTGCATCAAAATATACCATGGACACTGTCCGCTTGGAGTAGGGAAGGTACAGTTGCTTCTCTATCGGAATCAGTCCGTTCATGTTGTACCGTTGATACAATTTCCTAATGACCTTCTCGCGTGAAGGTTGACAACCGACCTTGAAGAAATGGCCACTCTCATTTGATTTTGCGGCCCAATTGAGAATGAGGGAAAAACTTTTGAGGGGTGCCTTCAGATCCGTAAGAAGCTGCAAAAGCTCAATTTGGACTTTCTCCTCTCGAGTAAATCGATCAAGGCCAAGTGGATTTGATCGCAGTAAAGAAAGCTCTTCATAAAGGTGCAACACACTTTCATCAGGTTGTACTTCGTCATCACGTATCTCTGAACAGTCGTGTAAAATGTCAGATGCTCCATCGTCGAATGAAGGAATTGCTCCATCGTTAATGCTGTCGGCATCTTCAATTGAGTTGCTCTCCTCAGGAGAGTGCGTCATTTTGTTTCTTTCCCTTGACGAAGAGAAATTCCGATCAACTGCTTGGACAGATGATGAAAACCTGCTTGTTGTTGGGACGTTTGAAGTGACAGAGCCATTTAGACAAGTGTTATGTATTGTTGCAAGGGGTGGCGTATTGTGTGCCGTGTCATTGGTGGTATAATGCATTGCACATGCGGCATTCTGAGTAATGTGAGTAGAAAGCCTCTTGTATGATTTGTGACACCCAGCACAAACAACTAATCCAGGGCCGGATTGACGCCGCATTGTTGACAACGTTCTCGCAAAGGAATGACGTTCTTGCAAAGGAATGACAACAGGATGGTAACTCGACACGATAGATGCAACAAATAAACTAAGCAAAATGAGCAAAAGCCCAAGGTGCTTACCAAAGTTGGAGTATAAAACAAAAATGATGACCGAGAATATACATGAAGCAGTGGTTGACAAAGAAACAAGGAAGGTTGAACGAACAACTTTTGGATGTTGAAAGAATGAACGAATGAAGTGGAAAGCAAACCACTCATATCACAAGTAAAATAAACAATGGGAAAACAGAACAATGCCGATGAACCAAGCACTGAGATGTTATATGCAACATTACAATTGTGAACAACCATATAAAATGTTGAACACAACGGCATCAAAATCGTAGACATGGCTAGAAGAATCATTTCCTAATTGAGTATTGGACATATCAAATTATATTATAACAATTAAGGTTTAGAATTGACAAAATATAAGTAAATATAGGCCAGAAACATTCAGAATATAAACAAATTTGTTGAGAATCTAACGAAATCTTCAACAAATTATGACCATATGAACAAAACACACCTTCTGATGACTGTCTCTGCGGACTTTCTCCGTGAACAAAGAAGTTGTGAACGACACCGGACATATTTCGATGTGACCTTTGCTGTCAATGGCGGTTCCATCAAGGTACAGAATGATCGGAACTAGGAGCTGATTTCTTCCTGGAGTGATCAATTGATTGTATAGGTCACGATAGCGCTGACCGCTGTTTGCCTCCCCAAGTTTGCCATCCAATGGATGATACATCGAAGTTGGATCGTCCCGATTGATCACAAGGTTTTGCGGCAACATAAGTTCATCATCTTGCAGCATTGACAAAAGAGAAACACCAAAGTCAAAACACACAATGTCTTGAGCTGCCTCTTGGTCCTCGAGAGTTGTCGAGATCACATGAGGCAATCGTTGATGTGACTGTTCCAGACACCAGTACATCCACCCAATATTTGCCTTCCTTGTTGTAGCTTTGGGGTTGAAGTCAAAGCCATCTAATTTTGCAATGTACGCCCATTGCAAAATTTTCTGTAACATGTAGTCGGACATTGGGCATCCTCCAGAATCTTAAGTAGTTCCACAATATTTCTGTGTTCACATCATGTTGCAAATTCAGGATGCTTTGGCGATCGCTGGCTTTCATGCGTTCCATGATTCCATGTAAAACAGAGGGAGAGACATTTTCTAGACCAGAAATCGATGAGGCAAAGCCATCTAAATGGCCGTACATGTCATCGAGTGCCGATGTGTCGTCACCATCAAAGTCATCGGATGGTGCATCATACTGAAATTCTTCATATGGAGCATACAATGGAAATTCGGCATTCATTTCATAGTTCAGGCGTGTGCATTGAACTCCATATGCTTGACGCCGTGTATTAATGGCCTCGATACCGGCATCAGTATCCCTTTGTTCAACATGTAATCCTTGCAGGCAGAACTGTGCCACAAATGCTGTTGTAAACCGCGTTCAGTTCGGAACTGCGAGTAGCAGTTCATGTTGTAGCAAACAAACATTCTCTTAACAAGGAAATGCAGAAGGGATGATGTTGGAATCAATGAATATAAAGCATACAACAGATGACAACGTGAAAAAATGAGGAGAATGATGCCTCGTCCTTGTAGTCGTAATACTAGCATTTGACGCTCATCACACAAAGGAAAAATTGGCGTGAGTATAATGAGAAGACGGTGAGTATGTAGTATCGCAGTATAGGACTCACTGCACAAGTCACGATTATGGAAGGAAGAGCGATGGAGAAGAAGAGGAATGGAACTGAAACTGCCAAAGTAATATGTGCAACATGCAGTATTTAGGGAACAAATGATGTTAAACTCAAATATTTATGTGAAACAGAATGTCCGAGAATTTGGATCTTCAACGCACGATATGCATTTGCATAATGATGTAGAATATACATATTTTCTATAAAAACTCTGGTCACTACATTATTATGTTATGAAATATTACATTAAAATGGATAAACCAGAGATTTGCGTTCCCTGATGTATAAGCAACAACGAACCATTGCGCTAGTACGACGGTAGTATCCCAGCTGACAGCACTGTAAAAACCGCTGTATACTGTACACTGTACGGCACAACCAATAGTCCACCCACGATACACCATGCTACTCCAGTATTTCGTACAAAACACGTACAGTACTCGGTGTTTTATGTGCATCGAAATAATGAAGAAAAAAGCTCAGGAATAATACTGCAGTAGTTCAGGAGCAAAAAAAAATCTTCATAAAAATGAGGAAACAGCAAATGTCGGAATCCTGAACTAAATAAATAAACCAGAAAAAAACTTCAGGAATCCTGAACTAAATATGGGAATCCTGAAATTTTTCCAATAAATATGATAAAAAATTCTTGTATCAACTATGGTACTTAGTTTTGGCACCCTTAGATGTGGGCCTCCACCCGGTAGAAACCATGGTCCTATAGTCAAAATCGAGGAGAGACAGGCTAGTTAGTAGGTTGTATATGGTATAAGTACCCAGCACCTCAAACAGTCCACACATTAGAACATTGAAGCCCAAGCAAGGAGTAAAACAAACAGGGAATGACCGGGGATACACCATGCTGGTGAGAGGAGGAATTGTTGATAGTTACCAGGTGTGCTGGAAAAAAATGCGGCATCCCGTGCAAAATTGTGAACTCCATGCCCAAAAATGCACTCTTGGCAAGGTACGTGGAACTCGGTATGTTCCTTACGCGGAAACGCACTACCATTCATCAGTCTTGCCGTGAAACTCGGTATGTTTTATACGCTGTCGCGTTACCAATCGTTCGTTCCACCCTTCCAAAATTTTATCCGTGAATGCCGAGGCCAAACCGCCTAAGTAATACTTCAACCTCAACGTGTTCCTCGCTGGCACGATCGTCATTCAATTTTCGACTTAGATGACACACAGACCAATCGTGGTTCGAGTACGTCAGCGCAGAAATCTCGTTTTCACACGACCGCTTACTTAAGGAATCTTCAGACCAATCGTGCGTATGGTCACACGTCGGTCGTACATCATCCGCACATTTTGGTCACACGTAGGCGACTTCGGATCAATTGAAATTGACCTGTCTGTGTGAGTGCGAACGTGTACATGTTGAAGTAACACGAACGTCCGGTACATACGTGGCGGATTCTGTGACATTCGTCACCAGTACCGCGTAAGTAAAACCAAACGAGCTCACAACGACCATCGTTGTGCTCGTACGGTTCTCACGTTCACACGTGCACCCTTTGCACACGTCAGTGGGCATTGTCCATACGTGTACGGCCATCGTACATATATCCAAATGAGCCAAAGAGCATAGTAAAATAGCACACTTTGCTAATGTGTTCGGTATACACTAGTCCCATAGGGACAATACCAAACCTGACCACCTAAGTAGGCTCAATAAAGCAATTGTACTTAGGGCATCGCGTACCCATGACGCGCCACATCATGCATGACTAATTTTAGGAAACTTTCCACGGAATTTTGCCTTGATGAAGTTGGTCCTTGTGCTTTCCTGTCAACATTGACAAGCACATCCCCACCATGGGGATTCTGGCCTCCTGCGCTTCTGGTT
Organism: Fragilaria crotonensis; assembly: GCA_022925895.1. Classification (NCBI taxonomy): domain Eukaryota; phylum Bacillariophyta; class Fragilariophyceae; order Fragilariales; family Fragilariaceae; genus Fragilaria; species Fragilaria crotonensis. Next base: position 22,801 of record JAKSYS010000321.1, read on the forward strand.
TGAACCATAGCGCCTATGGTGTCGTCACCATCATTGTCAATTGCCGCCGCGCCAAGTTGTGTGACCAACACAACAATGGTCGCATTTGCACAGAATCAGCAATCATGCTCGGATTGATCAAGTCCTCGCATCACTCACCAATGCAGCTCATCTGCAAAGCATGTGGGTCTGATAAACTCAGTGAAATCTCCCGCAAGTGCGGCGAATCCGCCATTGCCGGAGATTGACCCTTAAAAATATAACAATCGACAAGAAGCGGCATGCAACTTGATCAATTAAAAAAAGAGTGAGCAGATCTAGAATCTAGTTCCAAAACCGGTCCCACCATATGGACCAACAGGTTATCCGTGCGTGCGTGTCAGCAGTCCTCCACGTCATCGTGGGACACGCGCCTTGTATGCTTGTCCGAATATCCCCCACTCATGACAGGATTCATTCAAAACCGTGATACTTATCGGCAAATCACAACGTAGTAACTACAAGTGATATGGTCAAACTGACAGTTTTGTCAAATTCGAATCCTCCTCACGACGTGACCCGTTTTCGGCATCTCTTTGTGTGAGTAAATGTTGTCAATCTCCCCATCAGCACCATGGAGATCGAGACTTTGTTGTCTGTCATGAGGTCCCCGCATCCGTGGGACACTCTTAGCAACGGCTGCCTAACGGTGATGCTGGTTAGTAGGCATAAGCGGTTGGTATCCCGAAATACTCGTAAGTATCGACCTTCTTGCAGGTCTGGGATGACAAAACCACATACGGAGTACTGTATAACTACCTATGCGCTCATAGCGCAGCTCAAGCATACTGGGTCTGATAATCTGATTACATATCACCGATAGCACCAATAATCAACATTAGTAGTACAAAAGGGATCATCATTCACTTGTCTTCTCCTTTTTGGAGCCTTCCCCTTCCTCCGCCCACTTATCAACGGGTAAGGGTTGTGTATTGAGACTTTTCAAAAACGAGCAGAAGGATTTGGCCGGAGTAATATTGTCGTGTAACTTCTTGATTTGCCGTATGTGTTCCCTTGTGAAGGCAAGGTTTTCAGAATAGTCGTTTTTTTCCAGTTCCCGCAATGTGAGGTTGTTGTATGGGTCGATCAAAACGGCCTCAACCCTCTTCGATACATCGCTCATTTTGTCAATGAAGATAAAGTTAAAACCATTCTCGGCCAGGCTAGTTGACACTACTACTTTGAGAAACATTCGCACATTCTGCACCTTTCTGATATCGGCCTTTTTCACCCTGAGTGCCATAGTAAATTCGTCAAACGACTTACTGGGACAACAACCCTGAAACACGCCGACGTCGGAGATGCTTCCGAATGTGCGATTAACAACCTCCATCGTAAGGTCTTCGACTCTCTCATACAGGTGGTCGGTTTTCCCATCCTTATCAAGAGATATGCCTTTAGCTGCGGCGAGAATTCCGGTAATGATTCCAAGAACATTACTGGCAGTATTCCATGACGGAGCATTCGGGCTGGCGGCTGAAACGGCTGAAACGGCAGCCCCCAAAAACCCAGTGATTAAAGTGATCCACCCTTGAATCCTGGCTAACAGCAATAGCCCCATCAAGATGGTCATCACTGGAAGGTACACAAAATAAGCAAAAATGTGCAGGACAATCACGCCCGGAGACTTCCACCTTCGAAATATGTTTTCTTCTGGTTCACCTAGTACATCCAGGGGTTGTAAATCGCACAATACGTCATAGATAAGCATCGTGGCATTTAAGTCATCAAACCAGTTTTCCTGTCGGGCAATCTCAGCAATGGATTCGAGTACAACCTTGACTTCACCAAGGTTAACAACACTCTCGTCCATGATGTCTTTTTTCAAAAAGCTGGTTTGAAGTCGCTCTGATAATTCTTTCTGTCTATCGCATAATCGTTGTTCTTGCTCCTTAAGCTTCTCAATCAACGATGTCAATACCGGGCCAGCCTTTGTTTTCTTCACGAGCAAGTCGTAGTGACCGGCTTTCTCGTCTGTCCCACCGTTATCTGTAAATAATAAGTATATGATTGCTCTGCCTTCCTCAACATCCACGCTAGGCCTTCGAACGATACTGTATTCCAATTGGTCATTGTTCTTTTGGCCTTTAAAAACCTTGACTTGATGTCGAGTTTGGATTTCCAATGCTCTGATCTCCCTCTCTCCTCCCCACATATTGGTACGTAGAGAACTAATATATTTCTCCAGTGACTCGTTCTCTGTAAAACTTGCTTGCAGATCAGGACTTTTCTCAAGGTAGTTTGCGGCCATGTCGCGGTAGTATTGAAAATTCCCCTCATCGCCATCAATGCTCTTTGCAAAGGCTCGAAACAAGCAATGCCCGTCTCCTGCTATCCTTTTCACCTCCAAATCAAATTCAGATTCAGGGATACCCGCTCCCATCCTGTTGGTGTTGTGTTCCGTGGCCACAGAATAAGCACTGTCAATCAACTTCCGATCTTTCCCACTCAACAGGACGCTGAAGTACTTGAACATCCTGTGAAGATACCATACCAGTTTAGCGTCGAAATGCAAGTGATTTCTACTGCGATAATTCTAGCCTGACGTGGCGACATTTCAACGCACGCTTTCGAGCAGATGATTCTAAAGTACGAATATTCTGCTGACGTGTACTTCCGGCAGTTTACTGGGACATGCGGAAATCCTTCTTAGTGGGGTTAGAGATAACCGTTTTCACCGTTAAATATATTTAAACTCACTATAAACGACGATTACTTTTATTAAAGAGAATTCGGAGAAAGTCTGACTCGCGCGCATGAGCTTGGCCTGCGCGTTTCCAAAACCTTCTTAGAAACGAAGATGGTAAAGGAAAACCATCTTCGCTCGAAGACGCTTGCTTCCGAACTTCTTCGTGTGTAGCGTTTGCACATTTTCTTCTTCGTTCGTCGTCGTTTTCCAAGAAACACTTCACATAAAAATCTGTACTATTTTGTCTCACATTGTTTATGCTCTCCTCTTGCGACGGTGTATGCGTTGTGTCGCCATGTTCAGTAATGTTTGTTATCTGATTCAAGACTTGATTCTTTAAACAGCGATGTCGTTGGTCGACAGCATTTCTTTTTGATCGAAGATGCATGCCGTTTGGCTTACAGCACGACCGGCTCTATAGTAGCTCTAGTGGTGTGCCAACTACGGACGACTAAGAGCTCAATCGACAAATTGCCTCCTGCAAAGCAAAATGTAAGCGCTCTTCCTCTATGAAAACAAACAACTTACCACCGAGTTACAATTCTCCGAGGACGAATCGAAAAATACAGGCACCATGCCGTTGATCTGCAATGAGGCGCGCGGGATTGCCAATCAGAAAAATCTTTCATCTAAAAGAATTCAATTGCACACCAACGAGAAATTATGACCATGAAGGAGTGCCTTTGGAACATTTCAAGTCAAATGTCTACGATGAGGTCGTCAAGTAGAAGGTATGGGAAAGTAAGCTAAATCCACTTGAACGAACGGTCGAGCAGCGTCGAGGGAATTTCACTGCACCGCAAGCTGAGTGCTATCACGATGAGTCCGCAGGAGTAGACGAGTTGGTAAGGTAGCAGGCCGACATCGAAAGCAAGGACATTCGCTCGACACCCAGATTGCATATTTGTATATGAGCTCCCAAACATGATAGAGTGAAAGGCGTCAATGTCACTGCGCGGGTGCACCGAATGTCGAGGTTGAGAGAGCGCTGGAGCAGTCCACAGGGTGCAATTAGCAAGCTTGTCATTGCCACGCATAATGCCAGGATTTCGGCTCACGCTTCACCTTCCTGTTCGTTAGAGAGCTAGCCATACAGAATAAGCAAAAACGGTAAAAACTTACTTTTCCTGAACTTTCAATTTGTTCTTCCTCGCCTAACTCAAAGTTAAATTATGACTTACAAAATCTCAAACCGAATTGGCAACCGAAGGCTGATATCCCTTTGTCAGTGCCAAAGCTGCCGATCAAATACATCCATCGTCGTCGTATGCAAGAAACGGTGCTAGACCTCACGACATGGACGACGAGGTGACGAGCAACACTCTATCATTACATTGCTCACATCTCGCCACTCACATACCAGGAAACGGGAAGACAACCTCGGCTGTTGCAACCATTCAGCAGACAGTTGAGACACGTGAGCAATTCTGCGAAGGCATTGCCTGGATCCAACAAGTTACAAAATGTTACGATGACCCGGCAGCGGACAATGCAACTGAAGATGGTAGCGCTAATGGTGACTGAGTAAATGGTTGTGATTGTCTAGCATCAAGCGTTTCTAATCCTGGAGGTGTTCATGGCATTGTTGTAGACAAAAACGCCATTCGTCTTGCACAGTGCAACTGCGGAGGAGCGTTGGAGGAACACCGTCGAAAGTAAGGTCTTGCTAACACCCTCACAACAAGGGTCGCAATCTTCACAAGGCTTCCATTGACCTTAAGGCAATTACCATGTCGAAACCTTCCAACAACACTAGACGCCACGTCCGTACTTCCCAACTGTATTATGGTCGGATATCACCTGCTCTGTTTCCCAAGCTGCCTCGACGCCCTCGTCGACCTCGAGCCATTCAGAAGTATGTTGAAAACGCTCATCGTGTCTTGTTCCAGTCGAAATACACTCGCTCGAGACACGCTGTTCGCCCTGTATGAGACTTGATAGCCACAGCATTTTGATGTGGTTGGTCCCAAACAATGTAACCTGTCATTACGTCAAGTTCGTCTCTGTTTTTGCTGCTCTGTTGGTCGGTTGGGTAATTGGAATCCTCCAAACTCAGGAAGGGCACTTGGTTACAACCGCGGTAACTGGCTTAGTTGTCATGGCCGTTTGGGTTTGCTATTATGAGCATGTACTTCGCTCCGCAGGCAAAGCATGGATGGATCCTACGCGTCCTGGTTACAATCGCATGGATATGCATGCTTCTCAGATGCGCTTCTTGGAATCGGAACAAGCCGCCAGGAAAGCAGCTTGCGAACCTGTTTTACCAGCTTCTGCGTGTGTCGATGACGCACCATCAAGCTTGATTAGTCCTAACGTCTGGAAGCTCGACAAGCAAGACTGGAAATTCCCAATACCATACAAGTGTGGAAATGGCTCTCGAAGTTGTTCACAAGCAGATCGACACCCGCCCATGGAACAGTATTGACAGTCCATCCAATTGGATGCTAAGAGGTTACGATCGTCCCATCTATACCAACGTCAAGTACCCTTTTCCTTGTATCCCGCCATTTGTACCTACCGAAAATCCTACCGGTATCTATCGTTTAGAGTTCGATATGACTGTGACGTAATCGAGGCTGAGTCAGGGTAATAGCGCTGACCCATCGGGAAAGTCATCGGTCATCGGAATTTCATTGTGAAATTCTGATCGTGCAATACATACCGGATACGAGCGAACCACTACTCGTGTTCGGAATTTGAAGAATAGATTTATCTTTATAATTTTACTTTTTCACCGAAGTGAATCAACTTTAATTTCACGCTTCCTCTGCGCTAAGCTAGAATGGCTGCTAACTTCGCTTTGGCTCCGGCTCAAGCCGTCGATGGCCCCCCTCGACTACTCAAGGGCGGAACATCACAAGATCTATCGATCGGGAATTCGCGCGGTCACCGACGACCCATTCCCATGTGATGCCGACAGACTCTTCCAGTTCCTACGCGAAGTCCAAGACCGCGCTATGGAAATGGGATGGATGGATGGCATCCTAAATGTCACCACGAATCCAGGAGAAGAAGTCCCCGACGAGGAAAACATGCTCGAGAACTACGGAACCATCACGTTGGAGCAAGTCATCGAGTCTGAGAGGACGTACATTGGATCTCAAGTACGCAAGGCACAAGACACCTACATGTTGTACCAATGCCTCATGGCCTCCCTAACGAGCGAGGCGAAGAAGAAGGTCATGATCTGGGCAGATCAGTACCAGGTCGAGATCGATGGCGCCAGGTACAACAGTGGAGTGGCTCTCTTGAAGATTGTGATTCGCGAGAGTCACTTGGACACGAACGCGACAACGAATCAAATCCGAACCAAGTTGTCGACGTTGGACACATACATCATCACCATCGACAGCGATATCGGAAAGTTCAACCAATACGTCAAGCTCCTCATCCAGTCATTGTCGGCGAGAAACCAGACAACCTCCGACCTTCTCATCAACCTCTTCAAGGGTTATGGTGCAGTGAGCGACGAGACGTTCAGAGCTTGGCTCACTCGCAAGCAGGACGACCACGAGGAGGGGAACGAAATATCCCCTGACGACTTGATGATATCGGCGAAGAACAAGTACGACGCCATGGTCGAGAAAGGTACCTGGAACGCCCCACAGCGGAGGAAAGATCGTCGCTCTCGAAGCGAAGCTCACCTCCACAATGAAGAACCTGAACAAAAGGTCTCCATCGAGATGGGAAAGAAAAGTGCGTCCACAGGGAAAAGCAAGACCGGAGAGCGGACCAAACAATCGGGCAAGGATGGTGGAAAGGCTGAACACCCTAAGAACTGGCCTCCACCAAAGCCCGGTGAGAAGAAGGTAGCCAAATTCAAGGAATTCACCTACTACTGGTGTGGCAAGGACACCGGCGGCACCTGTGAAAAATGGAGGGCACACAAGCCCAAGGACTGCCGCGGAGGTGCACCACCACCCAACTCGGAAACACATGCGACGAAGAGAACCGCAAGCTCCGACAACAAAGACAACAAGAAAGGAATTGTCAAGAAGTTGAAGATTGCGAAGGCCTATGTTGCAAAGATGGAGCAGAAGGTCGCTGAGCATGAAGTATCCGACGAAAACAGTGATTGACGGGGAGGGTGGGCCGCGACTTTGGCAACGACGTTATTAACGATAACGTTACTAGTGCTGACGATAACTATGCAATGGCCTCAACCCACCCTACTACTCACAACAATTAAGCGAATCGGACACACGATCCGAGAGCGTGTCGAACCAGCCCTCTGCGACCTAACAACTAAAGCGTTGCGAACCGCGAGGATTCCGATCCAACTGCTCATCGTATTGATCGCGTCGATCCTCAAATCACCAACGATCAGAAGGAGGAAACGCAAGCCTCCAGGTTGGTGGATGAGAGGATCGAAAGAGGCGACACGGTTGGCAAACGTGGTAGGCGAATGGATTGAACGCATCGCTGCCACGCCGAGAGGAACGAGACGACGCCGGATACGAGGCGCAGTGCATCGACACTGTCGCACCACGTGCAAGGTGATGGCGATGTCCGCCGTCTTGGCAATGCAGGCGAACGCGACCATATCGACCGAGAGGGAGGTACGTTTCGATACGGACTCCGAACTCGTTGGAATAGATAATCGATGCTCTGCGTGCATATCCCACGACCCAAATGATTTCGACGGACCACTCGAACCAAGCAATCGAATTGTTAAAGGTTTTGGGGATCCAGAACAACGAACATCAAGGTCACGTTAAAATGGAGTTGGGAGGACGACCAGGGAATTGTCACAACGTTCAAAATCCCGAATTCGTACTACGTTCCAGATGGCAGAGTGCGATTGCTCAGCCCACAACATTGGGCCCAGACGCAAGCACGCCACAAGCGACACCAGCGCGAGTGCGGAGAGCGCACCGATGGCAACGAGTGTGTCATGTTTTGGGACGGTGGACGACACCAGAAAACAATTCAACTGGGAAAACGGGACAACGTTGCGACGTTCACGTTGGCTCCAGGGTACCGGAACTTCAAGGCGTTCTGTTGTGAGGCCGATCTGAACGAACCAATGTCAGATCCAATCGCCTTGCCAAGTGGGATCATCTCCGACGACGAAGATGAGCAAGCGGACGCGTACGATGTGGAGGAACGACCGTCTGACGAGGCAACTCCATGGCAACAAACATGGACGCCCCCTCCGACAACGACCGAAACCGATGAATCCGCTAGAGCGACGCCCGTCGACTTCTCCTTAAATGGCCCCTTCACAACGGCCTCAGAGGGAGGAAACACAACGGAGCCCACGTCAGAAATAAACGTCATAACCGACGAGGAAGACCGACAACCGAGCGACCTGGCCGAGCTGTTGATGCTACACCATCAATACGGCCACATCTCGATGCGCAAGCTACAAGAGATGGCCAAGCAAGGCATACTCCCGAAACGACTCGCAACCTGCAGGATACCAACATGTTCGGCGTGCCTATACTCGAAGGCAACACGGCGACCATGGCGAGGCAAGACATCCAAACTAGGGAAGGAGGGTGAAACGGCCCAACGACCCGGACACGTCGTATCCGTCGACCAACTAGTCTCTCCGACACCAGGTTTAATCGCGCAGATGACGGGATTCCTGACGACGAAGAGATACAAATATGCGACAGTGTTTGTCGATCAATTCAGTCGACTCGGTTTTGTCTACCTACAAAAGACAGCCTCGGCCGAAGAGACGATAGAAGGCAAGAAGGCATTCAAGCATTCGCACAACGACATGGCGTCCGGATCTCGAACTACCACGCCGACAACGGCATATTCAAAGCCCACCAATGGATGGAGGCGTGCAGAAAGGACCAACAAGGAATGTCCTTTGCAGGGGTAAACGCCCACCACCAAAACGGCCATGCCGAAAGGCGAATAAGGGAGCTACAGGAATTGGCGAGGTCGATGCTAATCCACGCGAGTTCGCGATGGAAGGACAGCGTCACCGCCAACCTATGGCCCTACGCGATACGAAACGCGAACGAAGCGGTGAATAACACACCGAGCTTCCAGGATCGAGACAGGAGGACTCCAATCGACATATTCGCAGGAACCAAAGTCTCGAGCAACCCCAAACACTGGAAACCTTTCGGGTCGCCAACGTACGTCCTGGAAAACGAACTCCAAGGACAGAGACCGTTCCACAAATGGAGACATCGATCAAAACCAGGCATCTACCTGGGCAAATCCCCACAACATGGGAGAAGTGTATCGCTTGTGTTGAGTCGAGAGACTGGACTTGTTAGCCCACAGTTTCATGTCGCTTTTGACCCAACGTTCGATACCGTCAAAGACGTCACCACGAAATCCATGTGGCAGATCCGAGCAGGCTTTGTTGCTCAGAGGGAGTCGGACTCCCAGGAGCGCAGGTCGAGACCTGCGAAGGATATGACGACGATCACCGGTGCCGCGATGCGTGAGCAACGACCGGGATCAAACAAACGAAAGAGGAGTCAGGGAAAGTCAAAGGAGCAGGCACAAACAACGGACCCGCGACATGCAAGGGAACGAGCTGCAGCGAACGTCGGGGGCGACGGCCCACCGATACTCCGTTACGAAGAAGGAGCTTCAACGGAGATTGACAACACAATGGTCGAGACAACGACCAGGTCAGGCCGAAAGGCCAGGCCTGCACCGCGGTTGATCGAAGCGATGACGACGGAGATTTCAGATCTCACGTCGCACGATGTTGAAGGTGAGATCTTTTGCTACGTGGCAATGTTCCCCGACAACGACGAGATCAACTGGGACGAACCCCTACTTGCACTCAAAGCTGTGTCAGACCCAGACACAATGTACTATCACCAAGCGATGCGAGAAAAGGACAGCGAAGAGTTCCAATCGAGTATGCTGAAAGAGGTGACGGACCAGTTCGAAAATGGCAATTTTACCGTCGTACACAAGTCCGAGGTCCCCAGTGACCAAACCGTTTTACCGGCAGTCTGGCAGATGCGACGGAAGAGAGATGCGAAAACAGGCGAGATTAAGAAATACAAAGCGCGACTCAATATCGATGGCTCCAGGATGCGAAAAGGTGAACACTACGACATGACTTATTCACCCGTTGCATCATGGAACTCGGTGCGCATGCTCTTGACCCTCACCGCTCTCCACGGATGGCATACGAAGCAGATTGACTTCGTGCAGGCATTCGCTCAGGCGCCGATTGAAAAGACGCTTTATATGAAGATACCGAAAGGTATCGACCTTGAATGCGACTCAGACCCGAAGGAATACGTTCTGAAGCTGCATCGAAACATCTACGGCCAAAAACAAGCAGGCCGAGTTTGGAACCAATTCCTCGTTTCGAAGCTCGTGAATGAACTCAACTTTAAACAATCCAGGGTCGACGAATGTGTGTTCTATCGAGGGAAGACGCTATATGTCTTATACACGGACGATAGCCTACTGGCCGGACCGGACAAAAGGGAGATCGAAAAGATCATCGAAGAATTGCAAACGAAAGCGAATCTTCAGATTACTGTTGAGGGCGACCTAGCGGATTTCCTGGGAGTCAACATCGACAGGAGGAAAGATGGGACAATACACTTAACGCAACCACACCTCATCGATCAGATTCTTAAGGACCTACGTTTGGACGACGAGAAGATCAACATCCGATCGACACCGGCAGCATCGTCGAAACTACTCGCGCGACACTCCAAAACGCCGTCGTTCGATGACTCGTTCAACTATCGTTCTGTCATAGGAAAATTAAACTACCTCGAAAAGGCAACGCGAAGCGATATCTCTTATGCAGTCCACCAATGCGCACGATTCGTATCGGACCCAAAGATCGAGCACGGCGAAGCCGTGAGATGGTTGGGACGGTACTTGAAAGGTACGCGAAGTATGGGGACCATAATGAGGCCGTTAGCGGACAAAGAACTCGAGGTATATGTCGACGCCAGTTTCTGCGGCGATTGGGACCCAGCGGAGGCAGCTAATGACCGCGATACGGCGAGGTCGCGACATGGTTACATAATCAACTACGCAGGCTGCCCTCTTCTGTGGAAGTCACAATTGCAAACGGAAGTGGCGTTATCATCCACCGAGAGCGAATACACGGGATTGAGTTATGCACTACGAGATGCAATACCGATCATGCAACTCTTAAAGGAAATGAAACAAAGAGGTTTTCCAATAAGTGCACCACAAGCGAGGGTACACTGCCACGTTTTCGAGGATAACAGTGGGGCGCTAGAAATGGCGAGAATCCACAAGTACAGGCCACGGACGAAACATCTGAACGTGCGACTACATCATTTCCGAGATTACGTGGAGCGAAAGGAAATAAGTATTCATCCGATAAGTACTCAGGAACAACCAGCTGATTTTCTTACGAAGGCGCTGAACGAAGAAACCTTGCAACGACATCGTCGCACGGTACTTGGTTGGTGACCTCCCCCATCCCGACGGGCGCGAGAGGGAGTGTGACGTAATCGAGGCTGAGTCAGGGTAATAGCGCTGACCCATCGGGAAAGTCATCGGTCATCGGAATTTCATTGTGAAATTCTGATCGTGCAATACATACCGGATACGAGCGAACCACTACTCGTGTTCGGAATTTGAAGAATAGATTTATCTTTATAATTTTACTTTTTCACCGAAGTGAATCAACTTTAATTTCATATGACACAAAGCTGGAGAAGTGAGGAAGGCGCATCCTATTCCTTCCTGCTCCACGGTGTTGAATCAGCCTGTTTTATCTACCTCAATCGTGAGCTCCTCGGATTCAGCAAAGACTCTCGACTCCCCTGTGAGGTTAACGCAACTCGACACCTGAAAGACGAACACAATGTTCTCGAAATCGTCGTCATTCGCTGGTCCGACGGTTGTGATAAACCCCGGTATCGGCCTCAATAAACTAGTATTGAAACGAATAACGGGTGGGCTTGAAAGATAAGTTTTTAATTTTTAGTTGTTGTGAGATTGATCTTGACTATCGGCTCGGTCACGAGTTGAGAAGGGCTATTTGCGTCCAATGGAATTCAATGTCCCGGGACCATGTTCAATCGTGTAGAGACAATAGAGTCCACTGTGACTTGTTCACGAATCATCGCTCACGATACATTTAGGGTAGCGTTCATGATAATACTGTACCAGCAGTCTCGTATCGTCACACTCCCTCACGCGACCTAGATGATCGTATGGGGACTTGGGAACCCACTCCAGCGCAGCGATGCTTCACCTGAAGATCTTTGTTCAGGGCTGTGGTAAATTTTCCATCTCTGTCTGGAGCGGAGACTTCCTGTGCAAAGGACGGCCGGCATAGGATGTCACGTGTCCATTTCAGGACCTGGATGGCAGTATCGTGATCAATTTTCGCCAACTTGGTGTCTCAAGAACACTTGTACTTGTACCCTCAGATATTGTTTCAACCATGGAACCGCTTCTCCGTGTTCGCGTATCTGACGTCGCTCCTCGTTGCCGAATGCTTGAAAATCTTGGTGCCGTAAAAGAGCTTTGACGATGCTTCTTCGACAATGCTTCTTGACTCCCTTTTGTCAAATTCAAAGCAAAGGACTTCAAGGATTTGATCAGCCGAATGGAGTTGGTGTTTCAAGTGGATGGTTCTGTTCGACTTCCATTCGATTTCAACGCCAAAGACAGACGTCCTCTCAGTCACCTCCAATTGCGACTGCCAATCGAGCTTTTGTCTGGAAGTCTGAGTCCTCGATCACCTTTCAATCTCTTCTATATTATCCATCCAGCAAGCAAGCTGTGACCCATTTGCAGAACAAATAAATCAAGGGTTTGTTCCGCACACTTGACCTGCTTGCTTCCGTCTGGTCTGTATATGTTGGGATGTTTCTTAAGCACATAGTCACGAGGATTGCATTCATCTTTGAGTTTGACACCGGTGGGCTCTTTAGGTATAGCATTGCTTTGCTGGTGCGTGCGCGGAAGGATGTTTGGAGTCAAGTTGTTTGGTGTTCCAAGAACAATGGCTTGCATTCAGCGTCAGGGTCACACGACGCAAACAGGAAATTCTCTTTACTGAAGTGCACACCATGTTTCATACTTGTCCCATTGATGTTCAGACGGGCTTCGTTTTTTTTTTTCCCAGCTCGAGTCTTGACATCTCACCTTCGTTGCATCCACCATATTGCTAGCCGGTTAGCATGGTAGCATTTCCCTCGGCTTGCTACACAAACCTCAATATCGCGGTGACAAACTTCCGTTTGCGAATCGGTCATTGATCTCTTTGTTGTGCTTCTTGAAGATCATCTTGGTTATCTTTCTCTCTCATTGCCTCATGAAGGTATGAAGTGTCTGGGTCTGACACTTGTTGGTATACGAGTAATGGATCATCGAATTCAAAATTGTCGTCAGGGAACGTGGCTTCTTGGTGGCACGTAAATCTCCCTCGACGTTGGACGATGTTAATGGCGCCATTTCTGCCATCATCGCTCTCAACACTTTGTTCAGGTTAGGCTTTGCCTTTCGGCCGGACCGTCTCTATATTTGTTGGCCCTTCACTTTGTCGACGACTGTATCGGCGCTCTTAAGTGTTGGTGGATTGCTATCCCCAAATGCTGCAGCTGGCTCACCTTGTGCTGTTGTAGCCGATGGTGACTCCGGAGAAACCGCCTTTCCATATGATGTCTCATCTTCTCGTTTATATTACTTGCGACCTTCTTGCCTCCCTCTGGGGTCGTCGCCGGTTGAGGTTTTGCACTCACCACATCCATACAAAAGGGTGGTATCATTGAGTTTCCTTGTCGTATCCACCTTCAACCTGTCAGGATTCCTCGGCCTCCCTCTGGCCGATGAACCTGCTCTGTTCTTCCAATTTGTGTTTTATTGGGCCAGTCTCTCTGTCCAATTGCAATACAACATTTTGACCATTTTGCGGGGATAAGCTGACATATACACCTATCCTTGATCTCTTCTTCCATTTGTAGAATGGTTGCTATCCTTGCAAGTTGTTATCGAGTACCCAAACTAGATAGCCTAATGACTTCCAGTGTTTCTGGGCTCAATCCAACCTTGGACTTCGAAGACATCTTGGGCGGGGTTCGTCTCTTGTTCCACCTCTTCTTTTTTGTTTGTTTGTTTGTATTGTTGTTTGGTTCATGCTGTTAGAACGGAGTATGCCCGTAAACAAATTGGCTATCAGTCACGCCGTCAGACTATCTCGTAGAACGCGTCTATCGATCGGACCATTTTCTGGATCTACTTGATGCGACGTTCTGCGCTTCCGTTTCAACGATGCTGGGCGGTTACGTTGTTAGCATTGCAGATTGGGTTGCACGCTGTTTCATTTTGCAACTTGTTTGACGACACGTTTGATTTCTACGGCTCCTTTGGCAGTTGCGTGCAGTGCACTGGTCCGTATCAGATACACCGTGGCAAATCCGTACCGCTCGGGTGTCGGGTGTCGGGTGTCGGCCGGGTGTCAAGTGTGTCCTGGGCAATAAATAAAGCCAGGTGTTAGCAACCCCAATCAATGTACACGATACACTACCCCTTGTCCGGGTTATGTTGGCCGTATCATCGTGGTGGTCCTTGTCGTTGTTCACCCATACCAGGTACCACGCAACCGTTTCTGTGTTGTGCTTTGGCGTTTGGTGCGTAAGTCCAAAGTACTGGTACTACTAGTACTCTATACTTTGCGAGTCGTTATAGCGGATCGGAGTCCGCGGCATGCATTTCGCGTCATCATGACGTCACAGTAATGATGCTTAGTACATCGAACCTGTGGACAAGCTTGGACACGTGGAGGCCAGACAAAAGACGGAATCTTTAGTGTTTCATTGTTTCAAGAATCCCCAACGCGCATGCCAAGCCCGTTTTAATGATACACAATTATATACATACATGAGAAAGCCACATAGTAGACTGGCATAAAATATGTATAGATGTTTAACATGTATGAACACCTTTCGAGATCCTTCATAAATGAAACTGCCATGTGATGGTGGTACTGCAGCTCCGATTTCCTCGAAGACGAACCTACTACCAAACAATACTGCAATTCTACAGGAAAAATTGTCGATTGGCGGCTCTACTGTAACTCTCCAGTAGCACTGCCTACCGTAGATTTTCATACTCCGAGTACTGTACTGGAGTACACAGTTTGTACGTCGAACTCGGTACACCAGTGGTTGTTGTTGTCATGAGGCCCTTTCAAAAAAGGCATTGAATATCAATCAAAAACAAAAAGCTTCACTCCCATTGTCACATCAACTGACTACAGTTGCTACATGAACAGAAGACACAGATTGGAAAGTAAAGTCAAGGGTGAACTACAAAGTTATTACAAATAGATTGTGTGCAGTTGAGGGTTGAGGGTCCATGTGGTCCTACAAATTACGATTGTGGGATGTTTCGTGCACACTGGAATTCAAATTTGTACGAGTACCTTTTCTACGTACAATGTAGATATCGGAATTTCCGCAGGCTCAAACGATCACAATTCAAAACCACCTTTGTTATATAACATATTCAAACTTGTAAATGTTGATAAGGTTCCGGAAAAAGAGCTCACTGCGACAAGAAATTAATCAAGATTCCGCATGAGCAGAATTCTATGATGTCATGCTGACGCGAAATGCATGCCGCGGACTCCGTTCTTCTTCTGCCATTGACAACTGTATTTTGCATTTGCCAGTGGTATCCTATTACTCGTTGCAAGTCGTTTTGGCAGTTGTATCCGACACTTCGCGACGAGTCGTTAGGACCGCATTATCCGACACTTCGTGAGTCTCCGACAGTTCGTGACGAGTCGTTCTGGCATTATCCGGCACTTGTTCGTGAGTCGTTTTGGCAGTACTCTTCTTCCGCCATTGACCGCACTTTTCGGTTATCCGATGCTTTGCGAGTTATTTTGGCAATCCGACACTTCGCGAGACGTTTCGGCAGTTTACCTTTATTCTGGTATTGACTGCAGTTTTCGCATGCGCCGTCGGTACCCTACCCGTTGCGAGTCGTTTCGGTCGACACTTTGCGAGTCGTTTCGGTTGACACTTCGCGACGATCTGTTTCGGCATTATCCTTGTCTTCTGCTACTGCCATTGACTGCAGTTTTTACATATTCGCAATCCTTCTCACGTTTGGCGTCGAGTTTGCTGTCTCTTTCCCCCGCTGAGGTTGTAATGGATGGACCATTGACCATTGAGGTGGAAATTGGCTGTGGTCGGTGGATTGTCACGATTATTGGACTGGTGGTGGAGTCCAAGTGTTCATCATCAGTGGTGATTTTGCTTGGCAACGCCACGCGAGTCTCACTTAGTGCATCCATTCCGGCTTCACAACAGAAGTAGGCAGCAAATTGCTTGGTGTGCCATGGGGAAGTCAAGGCGTTGTCGCAACGACTGAGCGGAAGGAGTAACCAGTGGTCATTGCTCTTCCAATACAAGGCACATAACCGGACAGGTTGATGTCTTCGCCAGTGTATCCGGCTGGGCGCTGGTCAGTCATCAATGATCGCGCCATCTCATCCTCCTCACATTTGGCGTGGAGATTGCTGTCCCTTTCCCCCTCTGAGGTCGTATTGGATTGACCACTGAGGCGGAAATCGGCTGTGGTCGGTGGATTGCTACAATTTCGGACCAGTGGTGTAGTCCAAGTTTCATCATCGGATATGATTTTGCTTGGCAGCACCACAAGAGCCTCCCACTGTGCATCCATTCCGGTCTCACAACAGACGAAAGCAGCAAATGTCTGCAGCCATTTGGGGAATGTCGCAATGTGATCACGACGACTGAGCGGGATGCTCTACTGGTTGTCGTTGCCCGTTCGCAACAATGCACATTACCGTTGGCAAGTTCGCCAGTTTTCACGGTTATTTCTAGTTTTTACTATTCTGGGTTTGCGCCCAGTGTTGAGGGTCGAGCACTTGAACATTGCCCTTGGCGATATGTGATGAGCTTTTGGATGTCAAGGGTATGCATGCAACCTTGATCAATCTCCCAGCTCCACCTTGGGGTTCCAAATTTTGGGTTGGCTGTTCTTGCGTTTCCATATCCCTCGGCAGTTTGTTTTGCTGGTTGGCAATTTGCCAGTTAAGTCTTCTTTGACATGGCTGATGCGATCGAATGTCGACGTCGATAAAATCTGAGTAGGTGTCAAACTGAGTTGCCCTGGCTCTTCGTCGACGTCACTCCCCTCACATGTCTTGTTGCCACCAGCACTGGCGTAGTGAAGTAAATGTAGATCTGGCCCGTCTGCAACGTCGGATGGTTTGCTCGATCCCTATCTGACATTGTGTTCAACTTTGGTCGACAGATCAAGTTCAAACCAGTTGTCCTTGTGAATTGTCAGTGGGACGGCATGATTTCCAATAGACATTAGGAACTCAGTCATCTTGCTCGGTCGCTTCCTGTACTTCACACTTCTTGCTCCCCCAGAGCAGATAGTGCGGGAAAGCGTGAGTAGTAACTAAGACCTGCACTTGCAGTAGCCGTATCCCAAATCTTCCACTACGTCCGTTTCAATCTTTCTTTGATTGATTGCAATATTATGTCATCATGGTCCATGCTGTCGTGGGATGATACATGAAAATTGTGTTGAATGCCGTTGCTGTGGGTTCAGGTCAAATCAACGCTCGTAGTATGGTTGCCCAAACATAGCGTCCCGTTCCGCCCTATCAGTCATTTGACATTTTCATTGCTCAATTGTCATTCCCACGATATGGTTCATCATGTGACCATTGTACTTGCCTCTTTTCTACGCTCTGATTTCGGTTGTGCCCATTTCTTGGGATGGTCACCTGACTTTTGTCATTCTTCTTCTCTGACATGTCAATGCCATTCTTTTCACTCGATATCTTTTCTGAGTTCAAACGAAACCTTCTCGTTGAGTTTCTTTGCTGTTAGCGATTGGACTTCACATACTGGTTGAAATGTTTGGTCCTAATCCGAGTCGTGGTGGCGTTCGTTCTGCCCAAGTGACTCTCTTTTTCTCTGAAAATGACCTTCAGGAGAAGAGCCACACCACTATGACACGGAGTTTATTGTCCATGATCCTGTAGAACTTGCTAAGAGAGATAATTTCTTCTTTGCTGTGCTCATTTTGGGATGTCATGCGACACTTGTTGAGTTTTATGTTCCTCCTCCATGTACTGGAGTTCCTTTGTAGTAGCTTGTACAAGTGTCGATGCCCCATAATTGGCGATTGCGAAGATCTCTTCTCCGTCTCTCTCGGCGGGTTCGTCAGTGTCAATGACAACATCTATCATGGTTGGTGTCCAGCCTGTCTCGCCTATCTCGCCTTCTTGGAGATCTTTGAGAAACTGAAGTATTCCACAGGCCTAGCAATTGAGGGGCTCGTCGTTGGATACCCCTCGCATGCCTGCCTTGTTGTAGATCCAGTAGTCCCTCAATCGCGAGTGCCGGAGCCAATGCAAATGCCACTAGAGGCATCCTTCCATGTCCTTTCTTGATTTAGTACTTGCGCAGAGGAAGCGTGTGATAAACCCCGGTATCGGCCTCAATAAACTAGTATTGAAACGAATAACGGGTGGGCTTGAAAGATAAGTTTTTAAAAAGAGGCATCCTTCCATGTCCTTTCTTGATTTAGTACTTGCGCAGAGGAAGCGTGTGATAAACCCCGGTATCGGCCTCAATAAACTAGTATTGAAACGAATAACGGGTGGGCTTGAAAGATAAGTTTTTAATTTTTAGTTGTTGTGAGATTGATCTTGACTATCGGCTCGGTCACGAGTTGAATAAAATAAAATATAAACTAATTATCGGGTTGTCGCCTCGTTTGAGCCGTGAGGCTCAAAATGCGTACCCCACCCCGGCAGATGACTCTGCGAGAGTTAAAGCTATAAATATAAAAATGAGTCGTCCTGGGAGTCAAGATAACTGCCATTATCCAGTCGTGGATGCAAAATAAGTGGTGATGAGGGACTGCCGACCACCGTCAGATTGGTGTTCCGCAATCGATTGCCGGACTCGTCGCAGCCATCGTCGACGCATTGAGGAAGAGCCCTGCAGAAGCCGTTCTAGGGAGCGTTCGCAGTAGTGTCTATCTCCTGCACGAAGTAGATGCGGCTGCTGATGCAAGGAACGTATTTCGGCAGCTTCTGAGGATCGAATGTTCGCTTGCTCGCCATCTTGCGTCGAGTGTAAAACTTCATTCCGGGCCATCCAGAGACGCGTAGTATGAGCATGTATCGCTGTCATGAAAGACTTCATCCGTTTCATCCCCGCATCAATATTCGTACGATTGGGAGAGTGCATGTCAAGGCAAGAGAGTACGGACCATTGTTTACTCAGCAATCCAGATGTCGCTTCCTGCCATCCAATGCGCCCTTGCGACTCCAGTGCAGCCGCAATATGATCTCCGAGATGAGCAGGATATTGATGCACCGTCGGTGAGAATTGTTGAGATGATGTGGTCCAAAACTCTATCCCTTCCATTATCAAATATCGTGCAGGATGTATATCGCCTGTAAGCAGATCTCTCCGTAGTTGTTGGAGGCTTGTTGCATGTACAAGATTTTCTATACACCGAAGCAAATGATCGGCCGTCTCTTCGTGTAATTTGCAGCACGGACATAGTTTAAGAGTAGGTTCTTTGATGCGAGACTGTTCGTACCGCCGTGTCCCTAGCGGGAGTTGTCCGTGTACTCGTTTCATGTGAGTCACCTGAAGATGTGGGGGAAGTCGTTTGAAATGTTGACCAAAGAGATGAAAGTCGATGTCTTCCCATGTACAGTCTGACCATGCATGCCTCTCCTGCATGTACCGTCGGAGATGGTACCCGTTAATATGGTAGCGAATACAAGAATCAAATTGACTGGTGAGGCGCTTCCCGTTTATGAGTATCGACACCTTCTGACCAATCTGATGATCCACTAGAGGGGATGATTTGAGACGCCCGCGGAGTCTATACCTGGTGGCCAGGAAATCCGCGTCAATGTTCAGACGAGCCTTGAATGGCAGATGCTCATATGACTGGAGAGAATCTTGGTGACCCTTCACCCATTCTGGCCGGAACGGACGACGAAGCTCACGATACAGCGTTGCAATCAAAGATATGAGATCAGCGTCATCTGGCATCTGTTTAATACATCGACCGCCTGGCAAAACGTATCTCGTTATACGTGAAATGGCAGCCCGACTATCAGTGATCCAGCAGAAAGAACATCGATGTCGAAGACCCCACATCCTGGAAATAATAGTGATCAGGAGAAGAGAAGACGCGCATCCCGCCAGTTCGCTTCTCGTTGAGGACTCGGTTGATACGAAGCCATCAACGGGACCAGAGCAACGAAAAAGGACGTGCTTCTTAGACGCGAGAACCCATCCATGCGTTCCCCTGTTTCCGTCAAGTCTCCCATCGGATGCAATGTATAGTTTGGCCTTAGATCTGAAAGCCCGCCATACTTGCACATCAGATGCCTGTTGTTGGAGATCGGCTAACAATCGACGTTGTGTATTCGGCAGTGTACGGACATATTCAGTAAGCGAGGCAAATGAGGTTGGAGAGGATTCCGCGGAGGCATCAGTTGAGAGAGAATGGGAAAGAAGTGGGGAAATTTTCCAAAAGGGAACATAACGAAGATAAGACGAGCAAATAAATCGCTTCCACAATCTTCGTTGAATTGGCGTTGGTGTATCTTGTCGTGGCCAGCGCGGGTCATTACCCAAGATTGCGATCGAATACCGTCCAATGCCGATAAAGAGATTGCCGAGGCACTATGCGGATCGACAAGGTCCGCAAGCGTTGTGACCTGAAGATGGAGCCGTACCAGATTGATGTCGCGTTGTTGTCCTGCAGTGTATCGTTCCAAGTGCTGTCGTTGCATGATAAACCCATCAGAAGTTGTTTGAAGTTTCGGGGAATATGTCTCGGACAAGGTAATTGTCATGTTATGGCACGACAGAAATTGGCGTACGGACAAAACCCAAGTCGGTGTCAAGTAAGGTACATGGATAGCTGGATACTCTAACAATGGCTCACCTATCCCTGACTCTAACTGAGAGTATTGAAGATTGATACGAATGAGATTTCCAGCTTCCGAATCGGTGTATACAGAGTTGCGGAGAAATTTTATTGCTTCAATGCCAGCTTCCGTGCGGAGATCGTACATCCCGAGTCCCCCCATTTCAATTGGGCCGTGTCGAATGGAAGTGGGCAGATTTCCACTAACATGCATTTTTTGCAGCATCACTTTGAGAATATTTGTTTGAACCCCTGACAGAGCCTCCTCATCCACTGAGAGCGCGGCTAGACTATACCGCATAGCGGGAACGTAGATGGATCGATGGAAAATCCGAATGTCTTGTGCTGTAAGCCGGGATGCCGATAGACGAGAAGCGTATCCGTCCGCCTTTTGACGTAGTATCTTAATATGATGTCCGAAATCACCCATTGGATTTAGATAAACTCCCAACATTCGTGTCGATTCGTCGACAGAGGTTCTCCGAATGACTGTTGTTGATTCCTGCGATCCGTGATGAAGGCGAATGGTTGGATCGGCAGGAGTGATCTCGCGCAATTTAGGGCGACCTTTGTCCCATTCCCAATACATAACATACCATGAACACTTGGACAGATTTAATTTGCCACCCGATAAATAAAGAAGATGCTCCCATGTCTGTGCCACATTTTGAAGTCGTACTATAAGTTCTTCGTATGTGTGGTCGCCCGGTGATGTAAAGCCCATTGACGTATCATCTACAAAAGCATCTACCAGGCGTTGGTGATGTCGATCACCTTGAAAAGGAGCAAAGTTCATTCTATCCGGTACCAGTCGATCCAATGTGTGTAGCAAAATCACCACCAAAGTAAGCCATACTGATGGAGAAGCTCCGCTGCCTTGTCCAGTTCCAAATAAGGGTTCAAATGCAGTCCCGTGATAATTATTTTCGATATCCCATACACCGTTTTGACTGTGTATTGCATAAATTGCAATGCCTCCGCATGTACCCGAATTGCATTGTCAGGCATGCCGCACCGTCGTGCTGCTAACATACCGAGAGCCACAATTATCCGATCATAACACGCCGATGCATCGTTATCAAACCTAGCCAAGTCATGTTTCAAGACTCGACACAAATCAGTGGTCAATTCTGTAAGCATAACGGGATCCATCGCCGTGCGATTTGGGACAGAACCGTGTTGGCCAGGATGGAGAATGTTCAGTTCCCATGCCTTACGGACCAGCCGATGACCCCACTGCAGCTTAAGAAAGAAGTTGAAATCAGCTTCGAACAGATGAATAATCCGAAGACGATGGATTCGTGGACGTCCAGGATCCTTTTCGATGAGAACATTTGTTGCCTGGCACCATCGAGGTATGGCGATTCCACGTGAAATGGCGATGTTCAGAAACTGGACTAGACAACGGAGCAGTTCTCGGTTTTGAATTATAGCCTTATAATGACCAAGATGACGTCCGGACGGTGATGTGGACGTTGATTCAGGCCATTTTCGAAATCCGTTTACCACGTTGTCCTCTGATATCTCAAACTCGATGGTGGGAGTGCTCCTTACGCATTCCGGAATAGCAAACGATGCCAAAAATTCTTTCAAGGCTGCGTCATCACCGCACCAATTATTGGGTATTTCCCCATGTAGTAGATCCAGGGATATCGGTGATAAGCTGGAAAAAGTCAGGGCATCGTGGATCACACCATGACCACATGGCGACTCCGAGGCCGCTCGGAAAGAACAACGATTGTACGTCAACAGGTGCCGTTCAAGTTCCTCTCTATTAATGACAGTTTCCCAAATAAGATCGTCTGGATCAGAAGTTTGAAGCAATTGATAAATTTCTTCATCATTGTTGTTTGTTGCCCCTTTGGATCGCGGAATTGTCAACTTTGAGATACCCGATCGCTCTGATGGTTTGAGAACGTTACGAATCGTAGTAAATGTCCCACGACAGGTTTCGCTTGAAATCGTTTTCTTCACAATCTTCGCTTTACGTTGGGATTCAGCAATCGTTGCGGGATTTGAGTCATCTTCATAGATTTCCAACAGCTCCTGAATACTTTGCATTCTCAAGGATTCCGAAGACTTCTGCCTTTTACGAAAAGCTCTTGTAGCTCTGTTGAGATGTTCTCGGATAGTCTCCACTGAGAGGCTGTCCTCTAGGTGGGGAAGGTAAAGACGGGTCGTGAGCCTGAACTTGTTGTTGCCATCTGAGAAAAGATTCAGTATAATTCAATTGCATATTGGTTGCTTCACGTAGTCGTAGCTTCCAATAGCGACGAATAATAGCCGAATTTCGGAGCTCGGGCGACCATCGATATTTCTTTGGTGGCTTGCGAAGAATGCGTTCTGAGAGTTCCATTGCTCGACCCTGGTCGTTATCCCATTTTGTCAGAAGTTCTCTTACTTCACTGCGACTTTTACCGTGATGTGTTTGGTACAGTTGAGAAATACGCTGTATCATGTTGTGTTGATTATAGTACCGCAGCATCGAGGCATGATATTTAATAACATGTTCGGGATTTCCAGTATGAAGTGATCTTTGGGAGGGAGGGAGGATCTTCGAGGAGTTATGATGGAACAGCTCATTTACGCAAACATCGATATACATGCCGCGATGATCAGACTGTGGGCCCTCATAATAAGAAAGAGTTCCAGAGCGGGTAACATATTGTTGTACCGACAAACAACCAAACATAAAATCGATCCGTCGCGATGCTGCTCCAATATATGTGGAAGGAGCCGGGGAGTGTTGATGTAGATCCACGAGGTTACAAGTGCGAAGAAATGAGTCGAAGCCCGAGTCAGTTTCCATTGTGGCATTGGCATCCATCATAAGAATTATCATATGTCCGGACGCTTGGAGCCGTTGAATTTGACTTTGAAGATCGATAAGGAACTCGCGACGAGGATTGTTGTGGCCCTTGTTCTGAGTGAGAAAATGGTTATATTCTCGGAGAAAAGCACTACCCAGTGGTGCCGTGCGAGGTGATCCTGAACATACCCTGTATGCCGTAATGATGGTAAGACGGGTGTTGTCTCGGCCCATAAAGGAAACCCCACTCCACCGCCCGAGTCCTGTGTTATCCACGAGATCGATTTCGCCGTTAACGCATGAAACCATACTATCGGTCACTAGAGTGAGACTTCCACCCGATTGAAAGGTTTCTGTTGTAGGACATGGATCAATTGTCTTTGACGGCGACCCGAAAGTGACTTTACTTTGGAGATACTGTCGACGGAGAATACTGCAAAAATCGGACCGAAGATGTGGATGCGACCAACAAGTATTTGTTTCCGCGAGTCCTGCGATGTCGATCTCATATGCTTTCATACAAGAGAGGTAATATCGATAATCTTCACCGAGTGTCGAAGAAGACAAGCCTTTGACGTTTTGAAAAAATATCCGAGTGGTCCCTTTTTGTTTTTGAATGATGGCATCCCCGAAGAAAGTGTCTGGATTTGGATCAAGTGGAGATGCCCGAGTTCTTCGTCCCGGACGTTGCGAAGGTAGGATGAGGATAGGTGACATTGGAAGAGATGGTGTGGAAGGATCAATTTGATGGGAACTGTAGATGTTACTGTAGGCACGAGTAGTATCATGCAACAACGAGGTGTTCTTTCGCTTTGAACTCATAGTGGGGACCCCCCGCCAAGAGAGGTTTGGGTATTGTATCGGCTCTCTAGGTCGGTGGTAACATCCTCAAGGGATCGGTTTGTTGATGAATCGTCATGTCCTTCACTGGCAATCGTTGTGGTTGTTTGAGCTACTTCGTCGATGCTCAAGTCCTCCATATTGTCGGTATCCAATTCCTGATGTCGTCCAGTTGTCTGTGTTACTGGTCGTTGCTTCTTTTTTATCGGGTGATCGAAATTTACCCGAATCGGTTGAAAGGGAAGATTTCGATGCCGATGATTGCATGGAAACACTACCATCTTCTTGGGAGACTTTGTCATCGTTTGTCGTTTCCTCAGCCTCGTTTGACGTCAGGGCAAGAGATAACTCTCTTGTCTCACGAGCAGGTTGAGTAATTTCAGATGTCCTCACACAGGAAGGTGCATTTGGTGACGGTCGACGGATTTTTATTGACTCCTCGTTCGTCTTCAAAGTGTTTTCTGCCAATGGACTTAGACCATTCTCGAAGTGATCGTTCGACTGTTTTCCCATCTTCTTGATATTCGGTACGAATAGTATCCAAGTTTGCGAACATGGGAAATAAGGGTATACCTTTGAGAGATTTGATGTACTTGTCATGAGTTTCGAAGAGTTTTTCAACTTGCTCCTTTGTCATGTCGACAAAAGCAAAACGTGGAATGTAGACTGGTGATCTATCTCCGGTAAGGTTGGCAATAAGAACTTGGCTGATAGGGTGAACATGCTTTTCCCCGCATTGAATGACAAGATGATTAATTTCTTGGTCCACAGGAGTTCGACGGTGTAGGAGAATATCAAAACCAGGAGTAGAATCTGGAAGAGTGCTTCGTAGGAACTGCAAGTATCGCAAACGATGAGTGGTCATTGGAGCTTTAAGGAGTATATAGCCTGCAATCACCAATTTCCCGCTTGTGCTTTTAGAGTTCGAAAAACGACACAGTTGCATTGTACTTGTCCAAAGTTGCCTTCGTAGTTTCAAGATTCCTCCATGCAGATGGTGTTTTGCTCGTAAAGCCAAAACGGATTGGAATGATCATCATGGATTGAGAGGGCATCAAAGTGACCGATGGACTGATGAAAGATCTAACTTCCTGCGGTGTCATATTGGAGATCGAGTTGTAACTCTCGAGTCCTTCCTTTCCCCAGTGATATAAGAAACCATCGTCATCACTGAATAAGTCATTTAGGAGTGAGTAGATTGAGGATGACAGAGAAGATGTCTGACTTGCGGTACTCATTGGGGCAAGCTTTGTCTTCCAGCGGATTGTGATGCGATAAGTGCCGTCGTTGACTGGAACATTCAAATTGGGAATAATTGCCGATACTTTGCCGTCAGATGATCCTGTAGAGATTCCATCATTGTACTTGTTGGTTGCGGTATCCTTTAGAGATGCTGCGGTTACAGGAGGCACCATGTCGTTTGTTTCAACGGGGGTGGTTTCAACAGGAGTAGTTTCGGCAGGAGCAGATTCTGGCTCTTCCTGGATTGTTGTAGGAGGAGAAGCAAGAAGCGAAGCTTTACGAAAAGATCGGGTAAAGCCGAGGCTATGCAAGTCCATAGATTTGCTTGGCTTGTTGGCAGTCTGCGAGCGTCCTTTCTGAGAAACTTTCTTCCATGGAGTCAAAGAGAATCCTTTGGTTGTTGCCATAGAGTGCCACGTGGTTGTCAAAGTATCAATGTTCAGAATCGATGGGTCCTGGACAGCTAGAAAAGGCTGAGATAACTTCGTAGCCCAAATCTGGAGTTTATCGGGAATCATCTTCTTTCGTTCAATCTGATACATGAAATTGTACCAAATAATGCTATGCAAACGAGTGGGGTCTGTTTCAAACTCATTCCACATCATTTCGAACAATTCTCCAGATACTGCGTAGTGTCCAAGAACAGAGTATCTGTACCAAGCGGTGGGAGTGTGACTGTTGCGGAAATCAGTCTCACTGTGCAAACGGTTGTATCGATCTTTCTGAGTCTCCGGTGGTCTCGGATCAAACTCAGGAGGTTCAATCCACTTCGAAGTGGAGAAACCGAAGACCGGATCATCATCCGGAGGGAGGGGAACAGAAGAAGGAGAAAGGAGAGCGGCGGATCCTCTCATCATGGTGGCTAATCACGAGAAGGTTCCGTAAAAGGAGTACTAGGGACGGTTGACGGACGGAAGGGTGTTTCGAAAACTAAATTACTAGAAATGTGTCTCGGTCACGAGTTGAGAAGGGCTATTTGCGTCCAATGGAATTCAATGTCCCGGGACCATGTTCAATCGTGTAGAGACAATAGAGTCCACTGTGACTTGTTCACGAATCATCGCTCACGATACATTTAGGGTAGCGTTCATGATAATACTGTACCAGCAGTCTCGTATCGTCACAGACGGTTCATACTGTGAAGATCAAGATCACTGGTGGATGGCAGGCATTCATCGATCTGTTGAAATGATCCAACGCAAACGCCATATGATCATTGAGGACTTTTGCGTCCAAGCAGATGCAACAGGTCGTCGGAGCATCGTTGTCGAAACAACTACTCACTCAGCAAACACGCGACTGATCTGCAGACTCTATCATGATGAACAGCTTTCACCTGATGGAGGCGTTGAGGAAGGACCGCTCGTCTGGACCGTTATCAACGATTTGGATGATCGGACATTGATTCTGTCGAAAATGGTTGACAATGTGAAATTGTAGTCTGCCGAGTTTCCAAAAATCTATACGCTTGTGCTTCTCCTCGTGGATAAGATCGATGAAAGTGTTATTAATCAGGTTGAATCATCCCGTGTTGGCTTTCGCACTGTCGAGATTGAGGATGGCTGCGTCCTAGTGAATGGAAGGCAAATCACTGTGTGCGGAGTGAATCGACATGAGCACGATCCCGATCAAGGCAAAGTCGTCAGTCTCCAGCGAACCCAACAGGATATCGAAATTCTCAAGCAAAACAACTTTAACGCAGTCCGAACTTGTCATTACCCCAACGATTCTACGTTTTATCAACTCTGTGATTATTACGGTATGTATGTGTGTGACGAAGCCAACATTGAGACTCATGGGATGCTTCTCATGGGAAAGTTAGCGCATGATTGGGAGTGGAAGAACAGCTTCACCTCTCGCGTGACTCGTATGGTGGAACGGGATAGGAACCACCCGTGTATCATTTTCTGGTCGCTTGGCAACGAATCTGGTCGTGGTCGTAACCTACGGGCGGCGCGTGAATATCTGTTGGAGCTTGATGATTCCCGTCCCATTATGTACGAGAGTGGTGGTGGAATGGTAGAAGGAGTTGGAAGTACCGAGGTAAGCACCCATCGTTGATTGCAATCATCGAGTCATGATCACTCATCATACCCACCCCACATGAATATTTCAAAGTTGACGGACATCATCTGCCCTATGTACCCCGACGTGGCAAAGACAAGCTTAATGGGAGAACGCGGTGACGAGGATCGTCCAGTCATTTTGTGCGAGTACAGTCACTCAATGGGAAACTCTAATGGAAATTTACATCTTTACTGGGAACAATTATGGAGTGGTAGTGACGGTGAAGATCGAAGCAACGCGTCAGCAGCAACGCAGTCTACTGGCGAAGCAAGGAGCCAGACGACGAGAGGTTGGCAGTGAGTGATGAACCTACGCTTGCCGACAAAGCCGTTTTCACCCGCAAATCAGAAGACGAGGATGATCGAAGCAAAGTTGACTCGATCATGCTAATTGACAACGACAACGATGATGACGAAGACGACGAGGAAGAAGATGACGAAGAGATTATGGAGGAAATTGTAAGAGAATGCTCTCCTGTCAGCGCGTGTCTCACTGAGGTTGGCACAATGGCGGGTGAAATCTACAATAGTGTCGAGGAGAATCTCAAGCGTCAAGATTCCAACGCTGGGGCTGAAGAAGATAACACAAAAGGCGAGGCTATTCTGACTCAGGAAAACGAAATTTCCTTGGTTCCCAAACTCGGATGCTGTTCCACAGTCCGATGAAACAACAGACCCCGACCCACCGGAGGAACTTAATCACGCCTACACAACGCCCTACGACCCTCAGGAAATCCCGGCGTACCCTTCGGAAGAGGGATCACTTCTGCAGTACCCAACTGAGTACGATGTCACCCACAGTCCGCTGCCTGCAGTTCCGTCTCTTCTTGGCGAAGACGTATACGAGGATGAAGACGTTGAAACCGTCGACCGTGAATTGGATTTCAGCAACCAAGACATGGAGCCAGAGACAGCAGATGAGGTGCTCGTTTTGCCCAATGTCGTTGCCGGCGACGAATCGGAACCTAATCAGAAGCAGAGGAGGCTGGAGACAAACCGTCCTACGAGGACAAGATGCTGAAAGCTGAGAGGGATGCCGAGGCTACCAATTCTATTCTGAGCAGCGCTGCAGAGCGCAGCTCTATTGGGCTTGGGCCCAAAGATATCGAATCGTCTTTCCAACGTACCGCAAGATGAGCGACTGGCTGCTCGAAGGGTAGATCCATTGATATTCCTATCCGAAGAGGCGCGTCGGCGGAGGAAACCATGTCAGTGGGAAGCCTATGTTGTGGGATCCATCGATGATTCCTCTCGTGATCCCCAGCATCCCGAAGCTATGGTATGGATTCATAAACACCCCACTAACGAGGATATGAATGCGAGCCATGATTACACGGTCGGGACTGCTGTGAACGAGAGTCGCGACGACGGGGTCTCAGAAGAAGAACATTTCAATGACGAAGAGCAACTACCTGATAACTCAAAGACCCGCGACGCTTTCGCACAATCGAAGGATCCTGGAAGTTGGAGTCGAAAGTGCTATATCTTGATCTGCATCGGTCTCGCTGTTCTCGCGATAATTATTGCCATCAGTGTCGTCTTCGGGACGAAAAGCGCGAGTAGCAATGCGACGGAGGGACCTTCCACAGGCGGCGAGACTCGTGAGACACAATTCAGTCAACATCTTCTTGTGGGAAATTCTCTGGCGGATCCTTCGCTACTTTCGGATGAATCATCGTCGGAGTCCAAGGCGATGAATTGGATCATTTACGAAGACCCACTGGCGCTTGATCCTATGTTTAAGATAAGCCGTCATGTCCAAAGAAACACTTACCACACAAGCAAGAAGATCAATAACAACAGGTTAAAACAATATTATAATATAACTAGTGGGTACCTCCCAATTGGTCGGACTTTTGGAATACGTGTACGGTATGGGTTGTGCACGGTTGTGTGTACTGTTTGTACAGTTCAGTACTATACGCAAGTAGTGCAGTACCCCAGAGTGGTCATACTCCGTAACAGACGCACGCACTGACGCAACTACGTATATGCAAATCTTACCGACATCGCTTACGGAGTACTCCAGTATGCATGTATGACATATATGCTCAGAGTATGAGACAGTATTCATTTGATCCAGTACCCCAGAGTGGTCATACTCCGTAACAGACGGACGCACGCACGCACACACGCACACAATTAATTTATAATATAGTAGGATATATAAAGATACACGTTACGTTCACATAATGACTGAATCACGAGTCCGGATCGATATAATGACCCACCGATAGTACAGTAGACAGTACGACCAGCATTAAACAGTCCCCGCGAACCGGACGTCGTGTGTATGCATGATAGCAAGAACCCTCACAAAATAAAACATCGACCTGCATGTAGTAGCCCACGAGTCATGCTCGCGCAGGTACCGAACCGAACGAAACAATCGAACGGTGGAAACCTTGGGCATTCAGAAATTGTGCAAAATGGAAGTTATCAACTCCTTTCGTCGATCCGCATGAAGTACTTTCGTAAACAAATCCGCCAAGTTTGTCTGCGTATCCTCTTTATGCACTTGTAACACTCCAGCTGCTACTGCCTCGTACCGCATGGTAATTTATCGCATTGTGTTTCTTTGATAGCACCGACTCTGGGACACTGGTATTCTTGACCACTCCTTGATTATCGCAGTAAACTTGAGCCGGACCATCAATTGGCACTCCAAACATTCTCAATTTATACCTCATTGCAATACAGAGATCCCTAGCCGTTCGCATTGCAACAAATTCACTTCAAACGTTGACGTCTCCACTGTATTCTGTCTCCGACTTAACCATAAAATGGGTGAGTTTTGAATGAACATTAGGATTCCTGTATGTGATCGTCGTGTTACGACATTACCAGCATGATTAGCGTCGACAAACACGTGCATAGTCACCGCTTTACCCAGGGTTCCGGCATCTTCGGCGGTAATTCTTCCTCAAGGTTCTCGTAAAACGCTGACCAATCAGGACGATGGTATGTCGGATCATAGGGTACCTGGTCAGATGAGTCGAAGATAATACGCGATGTCTCGTGTTTCGCCAAGTATGCAAACACATGGTACACAGCCTCGAGGTGACCAACCTCGGCAAGGCCAAATGTTGTGACAACAATGCCACCTCAGTGTATACATCAAGGCGTCCCAACTCGACTGCCCAGCGTAGAACACCAATCAAGTTTTGGAACCGGGTTGCCTGCTCACTATTGCATTCGTCAGTCGTGTCCACCTCCGGCCGATAGGACGAACTCGGAAATGGTGTCTTAGCGGTCGACTTAAGTCCTCGTCCTTCTTCTTGTAACAATAATTTCACATTCTTCACCGCGTTCTTGACATATGTTCTGGCAGAAAACGACCAGTACTCACGACCAGTTGGATCACCCGGCTTCTGTACCTTCTCCACATCGGCACCCAAATACCGATTCGGAGGTCCTATACTTGCCGGATTCAATTCATAATTTGCCTGTATGATTTTTAAATGTTCTTCCGGTGCATGCGAAATAATCAAAACATCATCAACATAGACAAGGATATACTCATAATATTTGTATCCGTTCGGCTTTGCGAAGGCTCTGAGATACACGTCCGGATCCGCGATGGAAGGCTGGAAACCCATATCTCGAATTGAATTGTTAAACATTGCTCTCCAAGAAGCCCCGCTCGACTTGAGCCCGTATAGAGCCCTTACGATTCTGATCACTGTCCCTTGTCTCGATCCAAACTCAGGGCCAGCGACAAACCATACCTTTTCTCGGCATGGCGCATTCAAATAAGCATTCCCGATGTCACATGCCAATACGTCAAGGTCGTTCAATGCTGCTAACATGAAAGCAATTCGCACACTGTCACGACTGACAACACTCGAGTACGTAATACTTGCCGGTGGTTCTGTCATATGCCCTCCGGCGACAAAGCGGGCTTTTCGTGTCAAGTCCATTTTTACGTCAAAAATCATATGGCACTTAATCTCCTGAAACCCGACATACTTGCCTTTGGCCAACCCTTCACGAATTTGTTCTGGGGTCACGCTTTCGTCATACTCGAATGCCACCATTACTTTCTTGAGTTCCTTTTGAATTGCGTTCCACCAAAAGTCTGTTCCGGTTTCTTTGTCGATTTGTAAAGCTTCCTGAACCGAATGTGGTAATCGGACTCCATACTTATGACTCGTCTTCCAATACCTACTCTTAACCTTGCCAATAATCCTGTTCCTCATTCGTAGCGTCTCGGAAACCCACCATTTGAATGCAGGCTCCTCTTGAATACGATTCGCGACAGCATATTCGGCCAGTTCAATTGGGTTTGAATCTTTCACATACCTCATATCTACCCAGTCAGTTGATCCGTCTTTCCATTGACATAGGATTTTCCAACCTTTTGTTGTCTTTTTCGGCACGCGTCTCCCTCGTTTTGTCGTTACATATCCATTATCGGTTCTTAACGCTCGCTTGTCAGCTTTGTGATCAACAATTTCAGCAAGTACAGCATGTCGTCGTCCTTCGTCGTCACATTGCGCAAAAATATTTTCGGCAATCACATTTGCATGGTATCTCATCAACGACCCGTCCTCCAGTTCACATTCATACTCACGTGTGTCAAGCAATGGATTCGGATGTCGCTTACCAATCGGGTTGCCGTTGTTATCCCTCGCGCGCTTCACGACCCTAGCCATAGCTGTCTCGCCGTCATTATTAACCAGGAATTCAGAATTCAAATACTGGTCAAACGAATCGAACTCGATATCGTCCGCGTCTCGCTTCGCCGGCTGATTCATGTCCCCGTATTCTGCATCGGGCGGAATATCATCGTCAGCGGCGTCAGCCTCAAAGGAACGTCGTCTTGCAAGTAGAACACGGGGTTAGGATGATCAAGTTGGAAATTTTCATCGTTCATGCGTATCGCAAGATCGTTGTCGAAAGCAGATACTTGGTCGCGAATTGCATCAATCGCCATGTCAGTTACCGTGATATGTTGAACAGTTGACCTTGCGATTACGTGGCCCGCTCGCGTTAGTATCCAGTACGTCATGTCACTCCCTACACGATGAGCGATACCGAGCCAACGTCCAATTCGTGCTTGCTCATTATTCATGTCAGTTTTGTGATGGTCCCAATACCAAACGCGATCATAGAAATCAAAATCTAACCATTCAGAGATATCAACCGTTTGTCCAAGAATTTTCTCAATCCCCGGTCGCTGATCTGGCCCACGTGCCAGTAACGATTGAATCTCGGAGATGTATACTAAACCATAATCCCATAGCCGCGAAGGAACCTGATTCTCGCGCATTCGAGTTTTCCATTTTGTCTTGATCTCACGAATTTCGGTCTCAGCTCGATGGTTCTGTGTCGTTCCTCGGCCCTTTTCTGCGAGCAATAGCCGAATCTGGTTGCGTCGAACTACCTTCATAACCTCCGTATTCTTACCGGTTTGTTCTGTGGCAAAATCGCAAATTAGAGTCCCGGAACACCCACATCATCGATGAATTCAGTTAGTGCTTGTGCGATATCGTGACTCGACTTCGACGCCATGGGGTAAACGAGTAAAGGATCCATTTGTTATTAGTTGAGCACATTCCATCCCGTTCAATGACTTTACTTTTGAAAACAAGGTATCCATGTAAAAGGTGTCGGCGAGTCTTCGTCTGTGCAAGTTCAAGTGATCAACTCTGTAACGTCTGTGTAAAGGGTGAATGGCGTAGCGAACGCCACGCTGGGTTGTCGTCTTCAACGTTTTCTGCGCAGTTTCAATTCCACATCTAAACCTCCTCGCCACCGTTTCAGCGTTGACGCGCGAATGTCGATCTTTGCTGCCAATAAACGAAATACTTGCCTCACGATACGAGGTCGCCACTCGGACGTTGCTTATCATCCGATTCAGGAACGTCGCATCATCATAGGGCATTAGGTCATTGGATGATTCATCAGGCGGAAGTACATTGTCATTGTTTCGGATTCTCATTGCTGAAATCTTTCTGCGCTCTGACATCTCGATAATAGGCAAATCCGATGACATAACCGATACGTTTGCAATACTTACACTGGATGGCTCCCAAACCGTGTCATCGGTCATTTGGATTGTCTTACAGTTCTCAACTCGTACTGCGTTGGCACTCGTGTCTCGAAATATACCGTCGTACCGTCCATTTTAAACGGAACATGCACAACGTTCGCAATCGTGATCCCAAAGGGTCGCGTACTGTCAGTTGGATCATCGGAGACCGACACACCATAATATCGTAATTGGTTTGGGTTTATTAAGCTCATTCGCATTCGACTTCCATACCATAGCACTTGATTAAACCTCAAGATCACAGTCTCACCACTTGACTCATCGGTAAAGGCCGTTGCTGCGTTAACCACTGAAACATTCGTAATTGGAT
The DNA here is from genome assembly GCA_022925895.1 of Fragilaria crotonensis. Taxonomy (NCBI): domain Eukaryota; phylum Bacillariophyta; class Fragilariophyceae; order Fragilariales; family Fragilariaceae; genus Fragilaria; species Fragilaria crotonensis. The sequence continues at coordinate 56,728 of JAKSYS010000321.1, forward strand.
CATAATCACTTGTGTACGGCGAAACGTCACATTGCTCTCCGGTATACTCTAGTATTTTGAAATTCGGCCCAGCAACGCACGTATCTGCATGGGAATCCATTTCACAACGCGCATTATAACCTTCCTCCGTTCTAAACTCGTCGCCACGGTTCACTGCATTGATCGATCGAGTCCTGCTGCCCGTCTTAATCGTCGCCACAGATCGCCCCAGCACCTCACATTTGCAAGGTGTTGGGGATACAAGTCAATACTCACGTCGGGGCCCGAATCGAGCACCCGCTTTTCCACGATCACCTCCAGCAGCCGGAGCACGGGCCGGCGCATTCGAGCATCAGCGTCATATTCAACGACCTCTGTTGACGAATTTGCCGCGGTCGCCGCAATCGCGCGTGGCTGGTCGCTTGTACGGTTGTCGTTTGTGTATCGGCCGCCACCGCGCCCGCCGTACGAGCCACGGTCCGCGTATCCTCGGCCGCCACCGCGTCCATAACCACCTCCACGGCCGTCGAAGCGACCCGAACCACCGCGATTGGCTAGGTATTCACGACGCTGATGAATATAAGCAATGCCTCCACATGTTCTCAATTTCTCCCACTCATCACTTGTAAAGTTTCGATTGATATCGGATACATCAACTCCGTTCATTACAACTTTCAACTTTTGTCCCCCACCGCCACGGCCGCCACCGCGATTACCGGAGCGTCCACTCCCACGACTGCCGCCTCCACGAGACTTGGTCGACGTTGTGGCACCAATCGATCGTTTGTTGTTCTTACCTGGTTCGGATAGTGCGAATCGACTCGAGACCGTTCGGGAAAGTGTGATACACGCGGCATCAAAATCAGCCAAGTACTTATCACGTACAATTCCATAGTCGTCTGAACCTGAATATCGTCACAACGTATGCTGCGAAGAAGGAACTGTACCTTTGTTGCTCATACATGGGCTGCCCTGCATCTTCCAATTCTTTGAACGCCTCATTCATCCGGGTTAAATATTTCTCGAATGGAAATGCAGCTTCACTTTTCAGAAAAGCGCTTCCAATTTCGCATTTGCCGAAGCTGCACGCCTCATATCGTGCGCCTCTCCAATATAATGTTCGCGTAAGAGCAAATGCGCGGCACGTCCATCACCATCGCTTACCTTTTCAAACCAGGTTGCACCGTCTGTCTTTGTCAATAAGTCTTTGAACAAGTGATAAACCTCACGATTGTCTTCAATGTATTGCGGGGTGTCGAACGATACCGCCCATAACGTGCGAGTATACTCATCTGGCGCATCATTAGGATCGGCATCAGCAGGGCGAATAACATAGCTCAAGGGCACACCAGCTTTACCCTTCCTCGAGTCAAGATAATTTGTCACTTTCTTTATCCAATTCTTATAATCACTTGCGTTAAACGCGTCAGGATAATACAGCTTTGAGTCAGACTCCTTGCCTTCCTTAACCAAGGACATTTCACGAATGAGTTGGGCAATCTTGGCATCATTCAACTCCGTTAGATCACATGGAGCATCCTCGCGGAGTTTCTTGTTAACCCAGAACTTGACTGCCTTCAACTTCTTTGTGCGAGCTAAACCCATCAAAACTCTAGTAGCCGCAGGGGAACGTTTAGAATTGCGGTCCGCCATGGAGTCCAACTCAGAATCCGTATAGTTGGCTAGCTCCTCAACAGACTCCAACCCTTCATACTCAATAAGTCGAGTTTGGGAGGATATCCCTCAATCCACACACGTGAAGAATAAAACGCATCGGCTGATGTTCCAACCCAGGAACATCGCTTCAAGATCAACGACGATGGGAATTTCTGCCATGATGTCTGTGTCAATTTACGAGAGGGTGTCAATACCACTCCTACGTGCGTGCGAATACCAGCGATTTCGGACAACATATTGTGACCGCCGTGACCATGGGAGTCAACATCGCGCCAAGAGATGATCCGTCTCTGGCTTGTACGTACAAACGCAAAGGCTGGAACCCAGACCAATGCTCTATGACCGGCTGAGCGACCCCATGACGGTGGCCTACCTTAATCGCTCATACAATGCCATGTCATAGCATCACCTCGTCCGTTTATCCGAGGGGATGGCAACACATGGGTGTCGTCTTTTCAAAACGCAACTCCTCGTTCTCATATCTTTCTCAATTCACTGGGTCTGATAAACTGTTTAAGATAAGCCGTCATGTCCAAAGAAACACTTACCACACAAGCAAGAAGATCAATAACAACAGGTTAAAACAATATTATAATATAATATATAAAGATACACGTTACGTTCACATAATGACTGAATCACGAGTCCGGATCGATATAATGACCCACCGATAGTACAGTAGACAGTACGACCAGCATTAAACACCTACCAACGCCACGGCTGAGAACGAATTGCGTAGAATTTTCACTTAGGAGAAAATAGTAAGTCTACTAGGTTTTTCTACGTGAATCTCAAGTAGGTTCTGGTACCTACGTCGACCGACGATGATGGACCCTTCCGTTCAACCTTCCACCACTGGCAAGCAACTTCCATCAGCCTTCTCTAGAGAAGATGATGATACGGAAGCTACCCCACCCAAAGGTGAACGAAACAGAAACCGCGGACATGCAATCCAAGAGAAAACCCTCAAGTTCCGATTCCCTCCACCAAAGAGCAACGACAGCAATGTGAATCCTCTAATCCTTCACGTTCATTGGATGCATGAAGTCAAAACAGCGTTTGGCGATGGCGTCGTCTTTTTGGACAACAACAACCGTAAAGATTGACAAGCTGGATCCGTTGAGATCGTCGTCTGAATCCCTGGCACATCATCTCGCAGTCCATAGCCAGTCCAATGCCAATATCGGAAAAACCACGGGATCTAATAGCACTATCACTCGATTCATCACCCACCGCATTCAATCCAAGCATTCCTTAAGCGAGATCAAAGGCGCACCAAATGTTGCGGACCTTATGCAGAAGTATGATTTCTATGTCAACGAACACCGCTGGTGCGAAACCGACTGGGACACAACACAGTTAGGATTTTTCTACGACATTGATCCACAGTTCTACGATCTTGACCAGGCCACGTGCAAAGTCCAAGAGGTTTTCAAACAGAACGTTCCCCGGATGAAAGTCCCAAAGTTTCGACTTGTATATTGTTCCCCCAGAGTCCGCACATCAAACAGAAACAATCGCGTTATTCGAACGAAAGCGTATGCAATTGAAACACTTCGTAAGGACAGAGACGATATGACCCGCCTTCTCAAGCAAGCATATAAGGATAATGGAACTTTCGTCCCCTTCCAAATGCGAGCTCGTCACCCAGAAGCATTCGAGAAAATGATACGCGCCCAAACACATCGACTAGCAAACAACTTTGTCATAATCTTGAACTACGTCGGGCCGGATGTTATGCATTATATCTCAGAAAGAATTCTCACAATGAAAGGAGTGCAAGCGTTGTTGCCCTGTAAATCGGTTAATGAGGATGGGAAGTATAAGATATCCGTGCGCAAGGAACAGTATCATACTACAAGATCAGCTCTCATGGCGGAATTAACGCAGTGGATCAATGAAGCAGCACCAGCAGATGCGAAAGCAACTCTTGCGAAATATCCAAGTTCTCCAGAAGTTGCTCCGATCAATTCCGATGGTTTTTCCAGTGGCGAATACTCATACATGAATATCAGCATCAATACCGCCTTCTCAGTCGGTTCGGCAATTTCTGACACGAGTCCGCCTGCCTTTATTTATCAAGATGCTACCAAATCGTTTTCGTCTGCAAAAGACTCTACGCTCGGAGACAGCCAATCAAACTCTTCCAACCGTGTACATTCATGGGCGAACGTTACTGCCGGTCGCGACGCGCCAACAAATGAACATTCAGAGACAGGCCAAACCAGCATTGATCAATCAACAATCATTAGCGATCTCGAGAGCAGTCGTGCAGAAGTCGAGACCCTGAAGTCAAAAGTTGCCCACTTGGAAGCAGAGAGAGCTGAGCAACAAAAACTACTGGCGGAGACTGTCAAGGAACAAGTATCGAAAGCCGTCCAAGATCAAATGTCCATGTTTACAGTTCAAATGACCCAGTTGTTCGCAAATCTTGTTACAACGATGCATCAAGCACCAGGAACCACACCTAAACGCACTGTTCAGGACATGGAAGAAGAAACCTCCCCCGATCAGTGTACAGGCGAGAATAAAAGTGACAAACTCCTTAAGAAATGGGACAACAAAAACACACCAGTCAAAATATCGACAATAAAGGAGAACAACAAAGCTCGAGACGCGTGGGATACTCCGGATTATCTTGAGCACATCGCATCGCAACCAGATACGAGCGATTTCTCAACACCACCACAAAGGAAAAAATTCATGGAAAACATGACCTCCAAAGGCGAGGAAAATCGTGGCAGAACGTCGGAGTCAGAAGACGACGACAGTACGAAGACCGGCTCTGGTAATAAGAGCATTCATAAGTCCTTGGCCAACATTTTGGAAGTCGAGGCACGCGCGCAGGAAAATGAGCGAGACTAGAGGAAATTCGAGAATCCCAGCGTCACAGACTTTAGCAGCGCCGAGCGGAACAATTCAACAGCGAAACTCTTCATCAACAACAGCAGCAATATCGACACAACAACAAGCACTTTCAGAACAACTTGAGACAGCGAAAACGAAATGGCGACAGATTTTCTCACGGACTAATGACAGTACGGATGCGCAGCGGAACACCCGACAACCAATATTATCAGTAGAAAACCAAAGAACAAATACGTATTGGGGCGACGAACTGAAAGATAAAGAAGACGACACCCTACGAGTATATTCAGGAAATGTCAACGGCTTCACATTGGATAGACGTGGAGGTACATTCGATCAGTATTGTACAATGTTGAAAGAGGTCCAGGCAGATATCGCATGCGGGCAAGAACACAACCTAGATACAGTTCAATCCCCAATCCGCAGTATCCTCTATGACACCGCACGACAACATTGGCAAAGATCACGGATAAATTTCTCCAATACACCTGTAGCGTTCAAAAATCATTATAAACCTGGAGGCACGTTCATAATGACGATGGGACATGCTTCAGGACAAGTTAGAACGACTTATCAAGATCAATGGGGACGATGGGTCAGCCATAAACTCCAAGGTCGAGAAGGACGTGTTATAACAATTATATCAGCGTATCAAGTGGTTACAGATTCTCCGGGAAAAGGACTAACGACTTCGGCCTCTCAACAAAGAAGTCTATTAATCCAAGCTCAAGACAACATCACCGCTCCCAGAGCAGCATTCCGCAGAGACCTCTGTAGCTGCCTACAACAGTGTCGCGAAAATAACGAAGAAATACTTCTTCTCGGAGACTTCAATGAGAGTATCGGAATGGACCCCGACGCGATGCAGAAGATTTTGGACGACAACAACCTTGCGGACATCATGAAACGGAAACACGGGGGACCTTTACCACCTACATACGCGAGAGGCCACAAGTGTTTAGATTACGCATTCGCGACACCGAATATAATCAATTCAGTGACCAAAGCCGGGTATGAAGCTTTCAACGCCAAGTACTCAACGGACCACCGCGCGTATTACGTTGATTTTAATACAGATCAACTGTTCGGAACTCAAATCCAACCATTGGCCAAGTTCGAACCCAGAGTTTTGAAATCTAACAACCTCAAACAGGTGACTGCGTACATAAGGGCTAAGCACAAGCATCTGGAAGAGCACAACATTTTCGAGCGGATACGGCGATTGGAAATTCCAAGGAATCGACATCAACTTGCAGAACGGATCGATAAAGACGTCGTTGCAGCGAGCCTCTCTGCAGAAAAGTCAATTCCACGCTTCGACAAACCACAATGGTCAGTCGGACTCGCACAGGCACGCAAAAACCAGGTGTTAGAAAAATGGCTGTCCGCGAAGCGCACAAGCATTCGGAATCACGAGGTCATAACGCAAACATGGTGCGAAATCGGTCTATCGTTAGATGATTTATTAACGACAACACGACAATGTACCCAGATGCTACGCGAAGCCAAGGGAGAAGTCAAAGGGATCGTCCAGGAGAGTTACCAACGAAGGGATCGGGAGCGGCGCAACATAATCGAAACGTTAGAAGCATCAAATGGTAAAGCGGACGCTAACGAAGCAAAACGATTACGGTGCCTACAGAAAGGAGAAGCCCTACGAAATCTCTTCGACAAGTTACGACGGCTAAGGTTAACTGCGGCGAAAACTGGAGTCACCCGATTAGAGATACCAGTTCAACAAGGCGACGATATACTCCAAGGAGAGGTTTGGCAACAGATTGACATTCCATCGGAGATTCTGCATCATCTAAGAGAACGGAACAAGCGTCATTTCGGACAGGCTCACGGGACTCCGTTCACAGTTCCTCCATTAAGCGAAGAGTTAGGTTTCACTGGACAACAGCCCGCTGCCGAGGCTATCCTCAAAGGGGAGTATTCAAATAACGATCTGGACGACAACGTATCTCTTCTCCTCCAATATCTGAAACAAACGGAAAGAATTGCAGCAATGCCCATAAGCCCGACAATAACAGAAGACGAGTTCCGAGGGAAGTTGCAAGCGTGGAGAGAAACGACAACCACGTCTCCGTCAGGGCTCCATCTAGGTCACTACAAAGCTCTTTTCGCAAAACACTCATTCTCACACATCCCTGAAGAAGAGGACAAAGAACATAAGAGACAACGAGAAGAGTTAGATCAAATGCAAGCGGAACTGGCCGATATTCATTTGCGGCTGATAAACTATGCTCTGCAGAGAGGCTACTCATACTCAAGATGGCATAAAGTGGCAAACACGATCATATTCAAAGAGCCAGGAAACATCCGAATTAACCGCCTCGTGTCATTCATCTGTACGAAGCTGATTATAACCTGGCCATGGGACTGAAATGGAGATCGGCATTGTATGAAGCGGAAAAGATGAACATACTGAATGAAGGTCAATACGGATCAAGACCAAATCGCAACGCCTACGACCCGGTTCTTATCGAAGAACTTCAGTTGGAAATGTCACGTCTGACCCGTAAAACATTGGTGCAAACAAACTACGATGCTACAGCGTGCTACGACAGGATAGTTCCGAACCTTGCCATGGTATCAAGTCGAACATTTGGGGTGCCTGCAACAGTTACATCGACAAACGCTTCTACGTTGTTACAAGCAAAATATCACATCAGGACGGAGTTAGGGTTGGACGAAGAAGGATACAGCCATTGCCACACCCAACCCATCTATGGCACTGGTCAGGGCAGCGGGAATTCGCCTGTAATCTGGTGTTTTCTATCCAGTGTTCTATACGATTGTTACGACAAAGAACGAGCACACAAAGCGGTGTATTACCCCCCAGACAAATCGGAGAAAGTTGAGCTTGGAATGGTCGGTTTTGATCATGACTCTAACGGTCAAACCAACACTTTCGTCGAGGAGGAAACGGAACACACACGACAATCGGTACTTCACCAATTACGAAGAAATGCACAAATATGGTCGAATCTTTTGAGTACAACAGGAGGAGCTTTGGAATTGACAAAATGTTCGTACCATGTTATGGCATGGCAGTTCACAGGAGCGGGTTCGCCGGTTCTCACAACAAACGCAGAAAAGTATTCAGGAGCATCGGTCAGAGACTCAACAACAGGCGAAGGAAAACTCCTCAAATATTTGTCACCGTACGAGGCACACAAAACACTGGGACATTACAAAGAACCAGCCGGTACCCAAAAAGAACAGTATAGGCAGTTGAAACGGAAAAGTGACGGATCGATAGAATTTATGCGGAACTGTAGTTTGACAAGAGAAGAGGCTTGGACATTCTATTACGCATGTTATTTGCCAAGCATTGGTTATCCATTAGCAAACTCATACTTTACGGAAGCTCAGTTAACCAACATCCAAAGGAAGGCAATGGCGGTCATATACGCCAAGTGCGGTTACAATCGCAACACTAAACGTGAAATATTATTCGGACCACTCGAACTCGGCGGAGCTAATTTCAGACATCTATACGATCAGCAAGGTATCGGGCAAATTCAATTATTTCTTTTCCATTGGCGGAGTCAAACACAAGCAGGTCGCTTGCTTCGGTGCTCGGTGGCGTGGGCGCAATACTGCGCGGGAATTTCAACTCCAATATTGGAAAATGTTCACGTGGAATTAGTTCATCTGGAATCACGGTGGTTGTCATCATTGCGCAAGTATTTATCACACATCAAGGCAGGAATTCAAGTGGATAAAAACGGAGTTGCACCCTTAGAGAGAGAACACGACACTTACATAATGGACCACATACTGGCGTCGCAGCAATTCACCCCAAGCGAGATCCGTCAGCTCAATTATTGCAGGATGTATCTCGGTGCTCTAACAATAGCTGACCTTGCCACCACGAAGGGAGATCGACTCGACAACGCCAAACTTCACGGTGAACGTTCACTATTAAGCATCGAGACAAAGTTCATAAGGGTTCATCAAGAACGACCGAACATGGCAATATGGAAACTATGGAAAAAAGCAAATTCATTATGGAGTCAGAACGACGGCACGCTTCAACAACCACTGGGCAAATGGGCAAGAGGACATCGGGATAGCCGACTCGAACATTTCGCGTACGCCACACCTGATTCGATGTACGTGAAAATTACTGGCGGCATGTTTGCATACTGTCGAAGAGAAAACGCTTACTATTACCAACAAACGACGAGAACTGTTCAAGGGATAGACCTTCCGATAAGTGCTATTCCAGTGGAAACTGAAGATGAGGGATCTGACCGGTGGAAGATCATTCACAAAACGGCGATAATTCCAACCCCACGACAACCATCAATCGCAACATTTACGGACTATGTACAATCACTGGAGGCATGGGAAGTCGATCTTCTGGAACATACCGAATTGATTGCCGATGCATACACAATATGCCTCGATCTACAAGACGCATTCGCGGCAGGAAGCGACGGTTCTGAAAAATATGGGAATACAGGCGCATTCGGCTGGACATTGAGTAATTTAGAGGGAGAACGCGCAGCGACTGGTATGGGCCCATCGCGAGGGCATGTCATGGATTCGTACAGGGCCGAGTGTAGCGGAATGCTTTCTATCTTGCGATTCCTAATCCGTCTGGCGGAATTCACTGCGATGGACGGCACATGGACAGGCACTATAGGTACAGACAGCCAAAGTATGCTCGACACACTCTTCGGGAGAGGCAACGACAACACCCCGGCAGCAAAAGAACCAACGAGCTTACAACCCGACGTGGAACCCCTCAATCCATTGATACCCGAGTGGGATCTCTTAGTTGAAATTCGAAATACCCTGCTCCAATTACCAAACGTCAAGTTGGTATACGTGAAAGGACATCAAGATGCTACTCGAGCCTACAGTCGCCTTGATCTCTTAGCACAGTTGAATGTAGATGCAGATGACATGGCACGAACATTCCAGGAACGGTTTGGTCAACCACGACCGCATGCACATATGACAACGCACACGGGTGCATTCCTGATTTATCCTGAAGGTACATTAACGGCGAAATATGCAAAAGACATTCGACGACGAGCGACGAGCGGTCCTCTAAAGAAATACATCCAGTTCAAGAACAACTTCAATGAGAGCACTATGGATATGATCAATTGGGGTGCACACGGCAAAGCGATGAGAAAACATATCAAACAGCGAATCCAGTTAACAAAGATGGTCCATGAATGCTTACCAACTTTGAAACACGTCAACCGACAAGACAATGGAAAGCGACAATGCCCAGGATGCCATCAATGCTTCAAAGAAGATAGAGATCATATAATTCGATGTCGATCTGACAGCCGAGAAATGTGGCGCCAGAATTTCTTAGCGTCGCTTGAAGAGTTCCACGCGAAGATGGACACGTATCGACCTCTTCGGCAGTTATTAAAATCTGCACTGACTGATTGGATGCAAAGTGAAGACGACGATATGGTTCTGAATCCAAACGAATACCACAGAGACGTGCACCACGTGATCTCCCAACAGAATTCAATTGGGTGGAGACAAATGATTAACGGGAGATTCGGAAACGAGTGGAGCAGAACGCAGGACAATTACTACGCGAGAGAGCGACGGCAACGAGGAAAAGACGACAAACGGACGGGGCAACGGTGGCAAATCCAGTTGATTACACACATTTGGAAACATTGGATGAAGTTGTGGAAATTGCGAAACGAGGAATTGCATGGACGCGACACAGCAACTCAAAACCAAGCACTCAGGCGAGATGTGGAAAGGGAATTGAGGGCGGCCTACGACAATCGTCAACACTACGAACCCAGAGTACAAGAACTCTTAAGTCAGAAACATTCAGGACCAGTTGCAGC
>JAKSYS010000322.1:0-66826 GCA_022925895.1 Fragilaria crotonensis
GGACGGTGGGCATAAAGGCAACGGCTTGCGTCCAAGAAGGACGGAATCCATTCGCAGTGTAGTGTGCGACTAATGCCAAAGGATAAATGTATTGAGAAAGGTTCGACGTTGTAGGACTGAGCCCTTCAGAAGTCTGACAGATAACGTAGATAGTTGGTACCGGCGTGATAGAAGGCATACGTGATGAGTCCCATCACGAGCCATGTTCCGGTGAGCATACATCCAGCTTCATGAGTAAATTCACCGCAACTCATTCCATCCATGCACAAAAATGATACCGGTATTCTCGTGGAAATAATCTGCATGAATGGTCAATGGAATAGCAGCTCAAGATGCAAGACCAGCTGCAGTGTTTCGGTAATCGGAAGAGTCAAACGGCATGCAATTCCCTGGCAACCTCATGATTAGAGGTTGGAAAACAAAACAACCACAAACTGACTCCGGCAACAAGAATCAAGAATGTCAGATGTAAACGAACGAAACCATCTTATCCAGAACAGCAGTTAGTTGCAATCGATGACCAAGATGCGACACAATAGTCTGAGCGTGCGGCATCGCGTGTATCCGATACCAACAAGAATGGTCGCTGTGTTGCGTCAGCTCTGAATCAGCGATTGCACCGCTACAACTTTCAGTGAAAATTTGCCGTGTTTGCTGTCGTCCGAGTTGTGTTCAAAAATACATCGCCAGCAAAGGATCGAACGCATTTGCACACTCGAATAATGTCAGAAAACGCAGAACTGTTTTCCTTGACTTCAGGCAGGCCCGTCATACTGGTGACGTGCGGTATTCACTACAGCGTAATCCTTGGGCTTTGAAAACATAATGAGGCGGATGCCTCATTGTCTTTTGATTGGCAAGTCCGCCATGGAACTAAGCGCATCCTTGTTCCTCAATCGAAGTTTGGATATTTGATGTAAGATTCCACCGTCGCCTGTCACGTGGTTGGGACTGATCAGATCATGGAGATAGCATCGCCGAGCGGGTTGATGGGCTTCCACTGTTCTGGTCCATGATTTGTTGGTCTACCACCATGTAGGTCTCGGGATCCCACATCGGTTGGCGACAATTTGGGCACTCATCATGGTCGCATTGCAACCAATTCATGATGCACTCACGATGATAAACATGTGTGCATAAACTGGTCACAGTGTCATCCTCAGGTACTGCAAGAACACGAGAATTTGATTAAGAATTTTGTTGACAGTTGAGGCTTCAACACAAAAAATATGACGCTCTTCCTCCTGCTTACCAAGAAATTCCATGCAAATGGAGCACGTTGTAGCTTCTGCAGGGTCCTCGTAGAATACGTATTGTTTCGACTGAGAGTCATACTTTAAGCTACGCCCGCTAGTGGTCCTTCTCCGACGTCTCCTTCCGGCTTGTGAGTCGAAAAGAGGGTATGCGTCAGAAGTCAGATGAAAGCATCAACCTTGGACAAGGTAGTAGTAGACGCAGCCCGCCTAGCAACACGAGCGACACATGCGCCTTACCTTGCCTTCGTCGGGAAACAGTACCGCCAAAACTAGTGCGCGTCGTGCCATTGCCTGTTTTTGCAACGTTAAGGTCGATGGCGTTCCTTGAATGTGTCGACCGTTTCTCAGTGCCTGTAAACGCATGGCGCGAGTTTGGTTTCTATCGTTTATTGCGACTCTGCAGACGACGAGTGCGAAGAGACCCAAAGGAGCAAGAATTGAGACAACAATAATTAGAACATGGTCGGTATGGGCTTCTGTTGGTGCTCGAACTGGCGGGGTGCTGGAACTGGGAAGATATTGGTTTGGAATTGGATCAAATGAGGGTGTGGACCCTGGACGGAAACCAAAAATAGGTTCGGAATTGTTTGGCGACTGGAGCAGCAACAGCTGCTGGTGCAGAAGTTGGAACAGAAGCACTGGGATGACGAAAGGGTGCGCCAACTGGGGGTGAAGTGGTTAACGCAGGGGACACAAACCAGGTCTTTACTTGTCTCTGGGAGGAGTAACCTGATCCATGTAGGGAATCAGAGTACATATTCGTCCTCTGGGTAGGCCTACTTTCAGTGTTCTCCTGACAATCGCATGTCTCAAAAATCAATGAAGAAAGGGCAGAGCACTCTTCGCTTGGAATCAACCCTTCAAGTCCGGCGAACTCGAGATCGCTGCACGTATATTGATTTCCAACCTGCTCTGGAAAGCGGACTTTCGGGATGGCAGACGGACTTCCAACATGGTATCCATCGCCACAAACTGAACAGCCTCGTGCGGAAGCGACACTGACCAGGAGTGATCCAGCCAAAAAACCGCGTAGAGTTGCTTGACGCATCATCGTTACAGTACCTGATAGCTCGAAGTGGGTAAAATGGGCATACATACAGAACACTCTCAGACAAGCAAGATGGGCCAGAGGCCATATGGAATTTTTCGTTAATCTGTGCTATGCGAAGGGTTGATCGTTGATATATTTGTCTGTTCTTCAGTTTAGTTTTGGATACATTAATAATGTCATACTGGAATGCATCGTGTAGGAAGCTACGCGAGGGATTCACCTGGCAGCTGGCAGTAGATCTGAGAATAATTTTCAGTGCTTTGAAGATTCAAGGTCTATCCGTAGAATTGTACAGCACGCCGGATCCTTAACACGGCGACTCGTGCTGTGAACGACGACGAGTAACAGTAACCCAAATTTGAAATTGGACATAGAAAAACGAAGTCCGACGACGAGTTGCAATGTTGCGATTCGTGGTGACAATTGTGACAATGCTCTCTCTTGCTAAAACTCGTATTTTGTCTACCGGTAGTAGTACAAGACCGTACAAGCCCTGTTTGCCCGAATCATCGATCCTGCCTCCAAGTACAAGTACCCTCTCAAGTTTTATAGCCAGGAGGATGTGTTGTTAGTCCACATATGAAATCCTGGTATGGTCCCTTCCAATATAGATACATCAAATGATAAACATCGTTTTCAAGAGTCTACATTTTGCGCCTTCCGTCGTGTGATTCTTACCTCTGCCAATTGTAGATACACGTTGGTTGGTGGCAATGTTCTGGTCGTCGACCCACCCAGTGAAGAGGACATACATTCTTGTGCTGGTTTGTACGGAGTTCTGTCATGTCTGAGATAACGTAGGTAGATTCTCACAAAGTTGATGTATCCCATTGTTGCCAAGGGGTGTGTATACTTGTGTGTGGTGCCGCCGTTTTGTCATTGCACTGAATTCGTGAAATGTCCGTAGGTGCAGCGTTGATGAATGACTGAGAGTGATTGATGCACACATTTTGTGCTTCGCATGATATGGGCAGTCAGTTATCGCTCACAACCCACGACGGGTGTAAGACAGGGACAACAGTCGAAAGTTTTGTCTCGAAACCTCTCGTCCATTCCTGTTTCCAGTCAGTTGTATGGATTGCAAATTCATCAAAATCAATCGTCCGGTCTGACAGTCCACAAGGGCGCTACGAAAAGTTGAAAAAGTGAAGTTACATTTAAGGGATGAACATGGTCCACAATAACGTTTGTGTCCATAGATTAACGTGTTCGGTGGAAAGCCAAAACTATGGGGCACAACCATAATCGTTGTTGCGCGGGGAGCATCCTGCATCCAAATTAATCATCTACCTGAGATCCCAAACTAATCCCAATGCTTCCATCCAGCTAAGACTGATCCAATCTGTTGTGAAATGTGTGAGTGACATGTCGATTCAAGCAATTTCAACGAGAATGAGAAAAGGAGAACTTACAAGCGAGGTCCCAATCATTTCGTCGGCTCTTGGCAGGGGATTTGTGGTGCAAATCATGTTCACTCTCTCACCCACAATGAGGGCCAAGAGGCGAGGATTGTCAACGCTCTTGCACCTCTTGGTATCACTGATAGGGTGATACTCCACATTGAACAAGAGAGTGATCAAACGGCAGACAAGCATAGGAAGGAGCAAGCTGTAGGCAATAAAGGAACGCTCGGTACCAACGTGTTCCAAATAGGTAAATGCCAGAGCGACGGGCATCAAATAACACTTGTCCAAGAAGAAGAGTTCTGGAACCAACAGTCTCTTGTCCACAAATTGCATGTCTCGTTCCTTGAGATTGATGGGATTCATCGTCCATCCGCAAAAGGCGTACAAGAACCCCTGCTGCACGACTGAATGAGGATCCTTGGGCTGATCGCAATGATGGTGGTGACGAACATGCTTCGCAGCCCACCAAAGACATCCGCCCTGGTAGGCAAAAGTCGAGACTAATGCCACCACGAACTGTCCAAATCGAGTTGTGGTAAAGGCGGCGTGGGAGAAGTAACGATGCAAGCAGACACTCATGGGAACTCCAATGAGAAAGAGGACGGTAGGCATAAAGGCAACGGCTTGCGTCCAAGAAGGACGGAATCCATTCGCAGTGAAGTTCGCGACCAATGCCAAAGGATAAATGTATTGAGAAAGATTCAACGTTGCAGGACTGAACTCTTCAGAAATCTGACAGATAACGTAGATAGCCAACCAGTAGTAGGAATCGAAGACACCGGCGTGGTAGAAGGCATACGTGATAAGTCCCATCACGAGCCAAGTTCCGGTGAGTTCGCCGATCGGAATGTTGATGAAAGGCACTGGATTCGGTGGACCCTTGAGCGAAGACGGCGCATTCAATGATTTAGAGCTCGTTTCGTCTTTGCTTGTCAAGGTGGGAACGACGACATCTGCCTGAGATCCGCTTCGGGGAAGAGGAGCCATGATTGTTCAATGCGGATCGTGCACAATTGGAAAATCAAATATGTAAAACATGGGTGGGTAGTCAGGAGGTTGTGGGTTCGGTTGTGTTGCCTTCGTTGATACCACGTGGCTGTAGCTCCGACGTCGTACTTATTCTACATACGATGTCCGACATCCTTTACGAGGATTGTAGTAGTGCTTTCCCGTAGACTCATTCGTGATGGCATTGCTCCTCGTTGTACTCGTACTACCGGTAGTACTTGCTGCGGTATATGCACAGGTAGTGTATGAGCACACCAGTATAAGCTGTACTACTTTTTTCATTCACTTTTGGGCCGTACGCGTTTACAACATGCGAGAAGTACATACTGGCGTCAAATCAGGTACTAGTAGTACCTCGTACTGGGAACTACTGTACGTGCATTTCAAAAAAAAAACAGCCGAATCATGAAGACATAACAAACACGACTCGTTCGCCCCAAACATGTGTATGCTTTACGTCGTACTTAGTTTGTATGATAATACAGTCCTACCACTACCGTTGTTTTTTCTTTACAGAACCATCTGTCAAACCTCAAACATCACCAGTGGCCGAGACGTTTACACTTCTTGTGTTCGCATCCACGAAATCAACTTCTGATGTTTCATATCCTCAATCGTACATTCTCAAAACAAGTCGAACCAAGGGTGACATATTCCCTTAAATGGAAGTCGCGGGTTGCTGTCCCCAGAAACCGGGGTGGTGTATGTTGAAGGCCATCAAGGTGATACGACCGATTACCAGTTGTAGGTCCGGAGGTCGCACTGTCTTGGCCCCCCTATTCTATTAATGCAATCCAAAACGCTCCACGCACGCCTTGATACAACGTTCGCACATTATAATATGTAGAAGTGGATCGACCAGAAAATGCGCTCTCATTTACACAGAGCTTACAGATACAGTACTGCATCCATTTCAAGTCGCCAAGGATTTCAAGGTCCAATGCCCCTTGGACATCCCAGTCACTACCTGTACATGTAGTGACAAGAGACTCAGCTGAAGTGCGCCAAAAAGGGTGCAAATCTACAGTTCATTCACTTTTTCTACGAAATCGCATCGGTGTTCCTCGCACCTGGAGCATCCTTCAGGGCGTGGGAGTGCAAAACGAAAATCCATGACATGGTGAAGTTAGATTCGCTGCCTCTTTTTGTATCTTGTCCACATCTATAGACATGGTAGTACTTGTAGTACATGTAGCATTATTATGCATACGTATAAAACGTATAAAATAATGCATCACACAGATATGATCATAAAATCCTCATCCATGTACTCAGGTACTACTACTGTAGTCTACTCCGGAGAACATAACTACATACTCTCTACTAGTAGAGAGAATGACAAAAATGAAACTATCTATTGCAGCAAATCCTGATTGCTCGGCGTTGTCAGCAGAGACAGGAACGCCATTGGGGTTGTTGACCGTTGTAAGTCAGTTTGTGCCGTTGGCGCCGATGAACGAGTACCACACTGTGCGGGGCGAGTCGTATGTTTGCGGCTGAGGGCGGTGTGCGCACATTGCCGATGATGATCGATGCCACTGTGGGGCGAGTCGATGTGCGGGCGTGATGTGGAAGCGCAACTGCTGTGACCGGTCTGAATGCAGACGTGCGCGGCCACCAACAGAAAGAAAATAGATAGTCGCAAGAGCCCAATCACGGAGTCGAACCATGGACCTTGTCATTACTAATGACATGCTCTAACCAACTGAGCTAATTGGGCACTGTACTGTAATCGAATGGCCCAACATGCAATAAAAATGCTGTGATGTACAGTAGTACTTGTACTTCTGCAACAGTACACAACGGGAATTGCGTTCCTGTTACTATCATCATATTGATTATCCGATCGTGGTTGGTATGATACCTAGCCGAGACAACAACATCTCGTCGATGTCAAATCCGATCTCTAGAGGCCGTGGATTGAGAGTTTAGAGTAAAAGGACTTCTGGCGTGCTTTGGAAAATTTAATCATAGCAACAATGACTACGAAAGCAGTGGCTTTGTGGAGCCTCCTGCTTGCAGCGATGTCAGTCGTCAATGCCAATGTACAAGAGACCCTGATTGGGATCACAGGCAAGGATTTTGTCATCCTTGGAGCCGATTCGTCGATATCGTCGGAAGGGTCTATTTCCTGGACTGCCCAGGTTGACAAGATTGCTGTTTTGGGACCTATCGCCACCGCTACAGCTGGTGACATTGCCGATTCAGATCGTCTGGTAGGAATGCTGAGGGCTCATTATAATCTGCGTGAATTCGAAACAAGCATCGGATCGGATGTCGAGTACATTACAACAACTGGTCAAGACCAGCAGACGAACGAGCCTGTCGAAGCGTCACAGATGCACGGATTGACCGTCAATGAGGTCGCACATTTAGCGCGTTATCAAATTGCAGAGTCGCTTCGTTCGAGAGGGCGATTAAATGTCTGCCTCCTCATTGCTGGCATGTCGAAAGCGAATGCAGAGGATTTCAACATTAGTGATTATTTTACGGAACGGTTACAAGATCAAGTGCGGCAGGCGACGAATCAACCCTCAGAATCAATTGTGGCCTCGAATCAATTGGAGATTCGACCACGACTCTATTGGGTCGACCAGTACGGTTCACTTCAAGCGCTGCGGTATGGCGCTCATGGGTTTGCTGCAAATTTTCTGCTTTCCGTGCTGGATCAAGGCTATAGAGAAGATATGACAAAGGAAGAAGCGATCGATTTGATGAAATCGTGTTTCAAACAACTGCGTGTGCGTTACATCATTCACTCGCCTTCGGAGCCCAATATTAAATGTATCGATCAAGAGGGATGCCGAGTAGTAGCATAACATTTGGGCTAGTATGTTATCAAAAGCATCAAGATTCTGGGACTATTGCTATTGCACCCAATTCCACACATGACTTGGCAAAGCTCAAAAGTGTCAAGTCGCACACCATCGTAGATAGCTTTGACGGGTGCACTAGTTCCCGTAAGTCCCTCACACGACAGGTAATGCCCTCTGCACTTTTCAGCCGTGCAAGGATTTCCATAACTGTATCGGCAATTGCTTCCCGTACATGCAATCCTCGAGGATGGCTGCCTGGCACAACCAGAGACGCCTTTTCTTCAGGAGTTGCGGCTGTTAGTCGAGTTGACATTTGGACCAACGTGGCTGCCTCACGACCAACAACAACAACAACACTTTTCGCAACTGCGGTTGTGGTAGTGGCAGTACATTCTCGACTAGCGTCGGTCATAATCGCAAGTCGTATTGGCGAACTACGGTTATTGTGTAGATCGTGGCGATGTGTCAGATTGCGGATCACAGTTTCAGCCGTAATTCGAGCCTTGAGTTCGACAAACATCGCATCCAAGTGCACCTGGAGTGCCATGGCGTCCTCCTTGTTGTTCGTGCCCATCCGTCCGAGATGCACCGGAAGAGCCTGCCTGTAGGGGATGATGCGATGCAATGTGTGTTGGGTAGCAGTCGTCACAAGTCCAGCTAAAGTCCAATCGTGTGTTGCCAGGGCAATGGTAACATGATAGGAGGGCATATTCGACACGGTTTGTGCTTGATGGACGTAGCCGCGAGGCATGTACAAGACGTCCCCCGCTTCGAGGACGCAGTCAATTAAGCATGGTCCTTCTAAAACTTGGGGTGGAACTTCCAATCCGTCCTTGCCAACTTGCTCATGCGGATAGGGGTATGGAATCGGTATTGTCTTGTAGACTTTCCACTGCTTCTTACCGTACACCTGCAATATCAAGACATCGCGATCGTCTGCATGTGGAGGGACGGCTTGCGAATCAGGGGGTGTCAAATAGGTATTGGCGTAGGCATGTGGCAAAGATTTCTGCAAATCTAGGCAAAGAGCCGCGAGGTAGGGGCATGTTTCGTCCGCATGGTTGACAACTACCGAACAGCCGTTGAGATAGGCATGGAAGAGAGAATGATTGTAGGGGTCGGGCGAGACAATTTCTCTATCCTGAAACAGAAGTGGAAAGTCGTTGTCGACTAATGCGGTTGTCTCTGACTCGTCCTCCGAGTATCGTCGACGCGATTTCTCCAGCAACTGAACCAAGGACGAAAAATTGTTTCTGAGGAGCTCGTGGTAGGGTGATGCTTGAACTCGCTCCAACTGAAATGGGGCTTGTGCAGCGCAAGGATCATCGATGTTGCTGACACCAACCTCGACTTTGTTTGAGTACAGTACACATGCTTTTTGCCAGATTTCTTCAAAAAATTGTTTTGTTGGTCCGCCAATTATCGATCGCAGCGCCGACGACTCTTCATGAACTGGCGCCTGTGGAGCGCTCATTGTTCACTTCTACTCCTCAGTATTTGTTACATGCCAAGGTCGCTAAAAAAGGTATGATACTTGTAACTGCTCGATTAACGTTACAAACTCCGTGCAGCACGCAGCAGGTGCATGATGGAACTTGTACTTGTACAGGTACCTGGTACTGGCATCCGCCACAATCCACGATCCACAGCATCGTTGAACATCCACAGTCTACTGTCGCACTGTCACTCGTACGTGGACCATGCCGTACACAGTACGGACGATACACACTCGGCGGACTAGGGGTTGGAGATTAGAGTACTTCTTGTCGTCCCCTTCAAGCACTCATTGGAAACGGATAAGTCCCCAGATCTATCTTCTGGATTGAACGCTCAACTTTCTGTGCTGAGGTAAAGTACGCACTCGTTAGGATGTTTCTTGGGGATCGCACTTGTTGCATTAACAGAGGCGCAGTATGTTTAATTGTGGGCTGCATCGAGATGTGACTTATCATAAAGTGTATGAGCATTATTGCAACATTTGACGGCTGATAGATTGTAACGATCAGAAGCGTCCGACCGCCTTGATTCAAGCATGGGTACATACGTACATACTGCTCGACTGCACCGCCCATGGATCACCGAATGTATCGTCATGTAGTTGATTGCTTGAATTGCAATAGCCGGATTAAGTAAACATTAATTCTTCCATGTCTACAGTAGTAGCAGTACGTCACTGATCATTGCAATCTATTCAGAGCGACGTATTCTGGATGTGTCTTGAAGTCAACTCCCTCGGCATCCCATCCCTTTCGCCACAGAGCGTCTGCAATGTAATTAAGTCGCTTCGCATTCACGCCAAAGTCAAGGAATCCTAGTCGCGATGAGGATCGGACCTGAATCCCATTCATTCCTTCGACAGTTGCAAACTCGACATCATCAATGTATCCATTCTTGAGCGATTCAAATTGAACATAAATGTATCCTGGTTTGCTTGTGATGATTTTAAATCCGCCTCCATCAATGTTGCCTTGACCAGGTTGATACTCTGAAAGAACAGTCTCCAACTGCTTAAAGGCATCTTCCTCGCTACTTACAGATGATGGCCACTTCCATGCTGGAATATAGTGTTCTGGATCGTCTTCGTTGTTCGGATCGGTCGAACAAAAGCAATTGGGGCCAGGACCACACGGCTTCAGTCCAACATATGGTTCACCAAAGTTATCCTTTCTCTTCCGAACACCCAAGTCACTCGCCATCGAACCACGCTGTTTTGGACGATCATTGTAATTGTCGTTGATTCGATTGTCAAAGGCAACCGCAGAGGTTGTAGGCAATACAACGATGGACGCAGTCATGAGACTTTGGAACACATGGCGTCGTGTCAGACCTTCTCCTTGGTTCTGGTGGCTGGGAATCACTGATAAGGCTGAGATTGTGTACGTTAGAGACCAGAACACCAGAGCAAGGCTGAGGCGGCTAACAGTCATCATGGTGAACGCCAACGCGGAACAGTACAGCACAGTGTCGACTTTCACAATTTGTGACGATTCGTAACGATGTGTGATGTCGTGATGTCTGAAAATCTATGATGTGCGATTTCTGTGTGTGTGTGAGTGTGTGCACTACGTTAAAGTACATTACAGTACTGTAGAACCAGTACTACCATTCTACCACTCTACTAGCTACGGTAGAGTTTCACATGAGATTATTGCACGAGGTGCTGTACTGGAGTATGCGTATACGTACGACATACTGGCGTACCGTATGAGCGGTGAGTCCTACAGGGCATGTCTACTGTCGCTCATCCGTACAGTATCGTGATTTGAACTCGACACAAAGATCTCTTCGCTGGAAATCTGATAAACGAAGATCGATGCCAATGGTTTTGTTTGTTTGAAGCTTGATACGTTGTTGTCAGGTTACTAAAGAGCACGAACCACGAATTACGGAGTAACAGAGAACCATGAAAGCCATCTATCCAATTCTCCTAGTCGGATATGCGTCTCGAAGAGTCGATAGCTTTCAATTCAACGATTTCCGGCAACATACTCAGATCATCGGGCGACCCAATGTCCACTTCAGGAATCCATGCCCATCGACCGCCAATTCTATCGGTAGAACTGCATGTAGGCTGCACATGGTGCCCACTATTTCCCCTTTGGACTTCCTCCCGGCACAGTCTTTGTCGGAAGCTATCACATCAATGACTCAGGACCAAGCCGAAGCGTTGGCTGGACCCCTCTTCGGCGCCTCTCTCTTTCCCTACCTTGCTTTTCTCTACTTCTTGAATGTAGAGGAAACGGATTGTCCAAAGGGTGTCACCGTTGGCTTTGCCACCTGTTTACTCTTTGTATTTTTGACAATTCCCGCCGCAATTGTCGCCAAGCTTTGGTACGGCGTTTCGTTGGCAGACTCGGATTGGCTGCACGGTAGCGCCGAAAGCGTGCTCACAATCACGAATCTCGTTACTGTCGTGGCATTTCGACAAGCCCTCCAAGCCAAACAACAACAAGATGAGAACAATCAATCCATGCCACTGTCAGCAACCTCGTTTGGTCCCATGATTCAGTTGGTCACCATCCTCACCGCCATTTCGAGTGTCACAATCGTCGTGCCAGGACTCATGGGGGCCGAACAACACACACCCTACTTGAATGGCTTTATGGATTTCACAGGCATCGACTGGACTCAGTTCGGGGCTCATGCTGAACCGGACAATGCACTAACCGTTGCAACGTGGATCATTCACATTTCCTCCTTGGTGGAGTTCCTAGTTGCCATGGGCTTTTGCTGGCGATGGGGTGACGTTGTAAAGAACCCAACCTGGAAGGGCCTGACTTGGGGACTCTTGCCACTTCATTCGTCTGGTATCACTGCATGTACATACCATTTGTTTTACAACCACATTCCAGTCTTGGTTCCCATACAGGCATTTCTCACTTGTGTTGGCAACACGACGGCAGCCTATGCCGCGCTTCGAATTGCGCTTTCGAATGGATGGAAAGTGCCGGAGGTCTTTGCCTTTCTCGACGTTTATGCCACGAGTCTTCGTGTTACTCCGACAGCTGCCATTGCATCTGTGCCGTCATTGGGACAGCAGGCGACACAACTGCCATTTGAGTCACCATCACTTGTGGGGTTTGAGGATTTAGGCGAGACACTCCAGGATGACAACGATTACTACTTTCTGTTGAAACTGTTTGCAGGTTGCGCTGTCGCCTCCTATGCTATTAAGTACGGTGAACTCGGTTTCGATTTTCCATTCGAGGCCAACACCTATTTGGGTTTCACATTCATAGCGGTCCCGTCAGCTCTCAATGCCTTCAAATGGTGGAAGCGAAGTCAAGACCCAACATTTGAAGGATGGTTTTAGAATCGGTCAAAGACTGCTACACTGCCACGCAGCCAGGTAGTGAATAATATTCCTTTGTTTCGGCTTCTAATTGTATGTACAGTATTACTAGTGAAGTATCCTGCTTCGACTTCTAAAGGAAGCAGACTGATTTTGGCGGGGATTCTTTGTTAGGTAACAACTGTCTTGATGCCATCCACCGCCTTGTTTAATTCGGTACAGAAGGACATGATGCCCCTGTTCCATTCGTCTTGATCATCCTCCTGTCCCGATGTAAAGTACAGGATCCCATCTACTTGGTCGATCTCGCCGTGTAAGCTCCCGTCCATAATCATGGTCGCTGCCATCTTCTCGGCTGGTATACCACCCAAAATCTTGCTCAATTCCTTCAAATAAATACTCTTATAGAGTCTCGAGACTGCGATCATGTTATGTTCAATAACTGCGTGCTGAATAATGCTCAGACCGTCTCCTCGCACAGCCTTTTGATGTTCTGCCAGAGATGCTTCAAACTGTACCAACTCCTCTGGACGAATGACTTGAGTGCGGTACATTTTGGTCACCAGCGTCGCATGAGTCTGCATCGACAGTACGGCATCCAATTGATGAAGGCGTGGATCGGAATACAACAGGCCAAGGACACGCTGTTTTTGCGCCCCCGATGGGGCCAAGATGGCACAGGTTGCCGCGCGGCCCAACATTTGCAACAAATCGTCGGCATCAATTGTGTCCGTGCCGCTCTGACTCAAATCGTGATACCGTGTGGCAGCCTGCAGGAATTTGCGATTGGAGTCCAACACGCGGGCATATGTGGCCTTGTAACGGAGAATCAAGGTGGTGTGATTATCCGGGTCGGCAATGTTTTCGACCACGGTTCCGGCCTTGGTGACAGCCGAATCAGCTTCGACAATTTCATCGTCCATCAAGAAACATTCGGAAATCTTGACATAGACTATGTGTATACCAGGTATGACGTGAAATTATAGGACATGGGCATCGCACACAAGTGAGATCAAAAGAGAAGAAAGGGATAAGAGACTCGGGGGTGGTACACAACGACGCAGCAACTTGGATGAAGCAGTACTTTGAAACACAACGTACCATCACACATTTGAGCTGGAGTTTTGTAGTAGATGGAATTCGGTTCTGATTCCATTCTCATACCGCCAAGAATTCTTGCCGCACTAGAATACTCCCCCTTTTCGTTAACGAAATAGTCAAACATCAAGGCTCGAAGAGTCGAATCGGCAGCATTATCCACGACCATGGGAAGGTTTCCCAAACACGATGTAAGGACGGGAGTAAGAGAATCAAAGCCGGTACACAAAAATTCGGGAGATGTGACAGCCTTTTTGACTAGGTAGCCACACAGCGCACGTTGCTCTCCTTGACCAAGCGTAGGCATGCCTGTTGGAGTAAAAATCATGCAAAGTGTGGCGTAGTCGTTCGAAGCAACTGCTTCATCGACTTTGCGCATAAAGGCGTCCATGACAAACAATCGCAGCCAACACCGACCTGAATGTAAAGATTGTCAACCTCTTGCACAACTCCTTTGAAGTCTACCGCGTGTGGATGCTAGGTCGTTGTTGTGTGTAAACTTGCGTCTTCTTAAGTGGTTCAACTGTAACGTTCCTATCCAACCTGAATGAAGTCAAGCGACAGTGCCGTTGTGTCATGAGTGTTTGGAGAGGCGACTGAACACTGGCGAACACATTGTACAGTACCAGGTACTCTTCCATACCACAATACAGTAGAAACTTGGTAAAACTTGTAGGGCAATCAGTATCGAGTACCTGGTTTTCAGTGTCAATAAACCGAAGTTGCGGCCTCTCGACGCCCTCCCACTTGTACCTCACAATCAACAAGTGACTACGCGACAACTTGGTGAGGTGCGACCGGGTCAAAGCCGCCCGCGGCAGCAGTTCCTCACCTTACTAGGAAAAAGCAATTCAAATAAAGGGGGGATTTTTACTCGTTCGGTACCTAAAGTGTAGTATCACGGACATCCAAATCCAATCTTAGTTCCAGACACTATGCACCACGACCGCCGCAACAATTCACAACCACAAAACAGCGTACGTGCATGCATGCATTAAGATATTAGCCATGATAGAAACACAGTGTTCAAAACAAGAGAAACAGTACTGATCGCAATTCTGAGTCCAGCACTTTCTTGGCATGTAATCGAGTCTCCGAGAGCTTTCTCAATCTCTGTTTTCGCCGTGTTGGTCACAACTGAAAAAACTTCCGTAACTGCAGTGGGAAGGTTATTTGGATCACAGCTGGGTCCAAGACAGGCCGGGAATTTGTCGGCCGCCACGGAGAAACCGCCCGGGATTGGTACATTTTGGACCGACCCCTCGCATTTCAAGCGAACATCCTCATAGACAATCTGTCCACCCTCTGCCACGCAGGCATCTGTGAGGTTGACCGCTGACGGCAGGGTGCTGAGATCCTTGGCGCATCGACGTTGAAACAAATTGCAATTCTTCATGTAGTCTTTCAGACTGTCTACGGCTTCGGTCTGAAATGCCGACGTTAATTCCGAGATTTCGGAGTTTTTATTGAGGAGTGCGGATTCGATGGTGCATGTGTCGGTCGAGTTTTGAGCATTCGATGCTAACAGAAGAGTGAACAAGAAAAGGATTTTGAAGCCACACATATTGTTCTTGCCAACGAGACGATGCGATTATTTTGTGAGACAATGGTTGATCCGCCGTGTCGGTGGGAGTTATGTCGTTGCATGTTGTGAGGTTGTGTTTGATGCCACGTTGGCACGACCGGTTTCGTGAACAATGTGGATTCCCGCTTCAGTGTTGTACCTGGCAGCGTACTCGTACATGTATATCTCGAATATTCCATTGGTTCTTTCGAGGCGGCCAGGTCTGTTCCCTCAACGAAATTTTGAACGGTTCAGTGTACGCGTAGCAGTATTATACGATAGTACCTTCACAAATAAACATAAGAGCTCCATTAAACTCAGGGAACGGTTACGCATAACCGCAGAAGGACTCGGAGTGGCATGTGGCGTGTGACATGTGATTCACAACTACTTGTACTGCTGTACGAGTCTACTCGAGTACTTCCGGGGATGGGTGTGGGACTGTATGATACATGTAGTATGCGGTTTCCAATCTTTTGCTCCAAGTATACTCCAGTACCAGTACAATACCAGGTAGAGTATTTCTGCGAGTATGCGTACGCCTTCCTCGCACCATGTGGTTCGCATTCCACGATACCACACAGAGTCGGAGAACATGTGCAATGTGCGGTGACAACCAGTTACAAGTACCGGTACTACACCTGTGCTTGTACGGTACATCAGCAGGCGAGCTACCTGCATTAAAATGGAGACCTTGAGTAGATGTCACTGGGATGACCAAGGACCAGGTTCTACTAACTTACGCGAGTGCTCACTCGCACTATCATTAATGCATAAATGTCCATTACTGAGTATTGTACTGTACCAGGTTTATTACGATGGCTCCGGATTCGAAATGCAGAGATTGTATGCCTTCAGGCCTTCAGAGTTCCGATGGGTCTTTAGTTCCTGTATCATTTGAATCCCAATGCCAATTGCTACTAAGTAGATTATATCGTCATCGTTAATGAAAGAGAAAGTCAACGCTAATATGCAAGTTAAAAGTATAACCCTTTCACGGCACTAATACATTATTTCATCATCGTTAATGAAAGCGAAAGTCAACGCTAGTAGGCAAGTCTACAAGTATAACCCTTTCACGGCACTGGGAGTGCATTATTTCATCATCGTTAATGAAAGAGGAAGTCAGCGCTAGTAGGCAAGTTTACAAATATAACCCTTTCACGGTAATCGTTTGAGAATGCACCTCTTTCTGCGAGTTTATCATCCCGCAATGAATGCTCCGTTTTTACCCTCCACCTTACTAGAGGTCGCTGCACATCTGCGGATATCGACAATACCTTGGTCCCCAAGCGAGGCTTCCTAGAAGTAGACCTGAACTGACAGACAATACTGGCTCTCTGAAATTCGCGAGCCTTGACATGTGTTGAAAAGAGATTATCGATACGACACGAATAATCAAACGCGCTCACGTTAACCGACCGGCGAAATTCCTACTTTCCCAGTTTCCGCTTCAATAAACAGGTGATACCTCGGTATTCCTACTCGGATTATTACTTCTTCTTTGTTTGTGTTGTCAAGAGGCTATCTAGTACTACTAGTTTCTATCATACATTCGCTAAGATAGGCGACACCAAAATCATGTTAAACATGCAAAATAGATGTGACACACGAACTATGTGCATGCGCGTGTGCACCTGGTATGTACCTGTACATACAATTCGTTTAAATGTTTTCGAGAAATCTAGCGATCTTTGGTTACTCACACATGTGAGGATGCAGTCGTGGAACAGACACGAGCATTTTGGCCTTGAATCGATCAATTCATCTCACAAAATCTTCCTCCACCTTTTTAGCTTCCAACACTTCTCAAGGAAAATGCCGTAAGTAGTACGCGTCGCCAAAACGCCTTCGCCACTTCTCTATATATCCATCTAACAGGTAGATCTTCTTGTGACGGCAACCAAAATGCAGTGTCAAAGGAATTGGTGCTGTTGTGGCTGGGAGATTGAGCAAACCAAGTCAGGTGAAGGCCGGTACTGTCCAGCAAAGCGCAGAAGCGAAGATTGCGATGGTTGATGCCAAGGCAGTAAGCAAAGTTGCATCTATCTACCGCGAGAACAACATGTCGATGGAAACACGTTCCCCTACAACTGCCAAGATCGGCATTACCACTATGTCTCTCGGTATTCTTGGAGCTGGAGCGTCGGCTGCCAAAACAAAAATGGGATCGATGGACATTGCACGAATTGTGAAGGTTGAGAAGGAGGCGTGTGAAGAGATCAAGGGTATCGATAACCAAGCTGCAGACGAACTGGCTGCTATTCACGAGAAGGAGGGTCTGTGGTTTGATCGTCCAGGTGGTTCGCGTGCTGCCGCAGCTGCAGCTGCTGCTGGCCTTGGAATCGATGCTGTAAAGAAGATTGCTGCAACAGAAGAAGGAGCAGAACGTCAGATTGACATGATTGACAATACAGCAGCGAGCGAGATTACTGCCGTGAGCAAGGAGCATGCAGCACATATGAACGAATGCGCTAAAGCGTCGATGGCATTAGAACTCTGGGATGCAGAAGAAGAGTCCGCCGTAACGAAGTATTCCTCGATTGGAGATGCAGCCGTCGCCAGGATTGACTCGGTAGATCGGTCGACCGAAAAACAGGTCGCAGCCATCTATAAGGAGAATGGAATGACGTTCGAGAAATCTAACGCAGGTCGAAATTATTTCACGGCTCGGGGTGCTACTGGAGCTATTGCGACGGGAGTAGCTATCGCAGCAGCGACGAAGTTGGCTGTTCAGCGCAGGGAAAATTTGTCGAACAAAAGCCGCTCAGCAGCTACTGCTACTGGTCCTTCGTCGACAACCGATGACGATGGATTCCTTGATTTGGGAATCTACGACTTTGGTGCCCGTGTCGCGGCCTTCGGTAAAGCCCTTACTGGAGTCGATTTTGAAGGTTCAACTGAAAACGACGCCCGATCGCAATGGACTCCCGAAGACAGGGCAAGGACATGCTGCGCTTAAACCACCTGAAATACCAACTTGCGGGTAAACATAAGTTGGGACATTTTAGATAAAGTATGAGGAAGAGGAGTATGTAACGAAGGAGAGCAACACTGTTTCCACCGAGAAGAAAATGCTCCACGTATTAATGGATAGTAAACGAAGATTTGTTTAAGTGTGAGACCCTGGTGTATCTGACGGTGTAGTCGATCCATTGCGTTCCACGATTACTCGAGATCGGCGCAATGCGTAGGCATCGTCGATCTTTGTTTTCTGAGCAAACAATGACACATTCAAGAATGCTTGTATACATAGGGCGTCTTACATGCCAATACCTGACGAACAGATCACGACTTGACTTCCGTGAAGGCGGGGTAGCTAGTGGCAGGGACCGCCTGTCGCGTGTGTTACATGGCACAACTAGCTGGACATACCTTTGTGCGATCTGCTAACCGCATGAGGATTTCTACGGGATGGATCGGACGAAGCTTTGGCTCATAGATCCAGTGCAATATCTGTCTCTTGGTTGAGGGAAACGAATCTTAAGCGAAGCATTGAACTCCTT
The DNA here is from genome assembly GCA_022925895.1 of Fragilaria crotonensis. NCBI lineage: Eukaryota > Bacillariophyta > Fragilariophyceae > Fragilariales > Fragilariaceae > Fragilaria > Fragilaria crotonensis. The sequence continues at coordinate 18,498 of JAKSYS010000322.1, forward strand.
ATGCTAGAGAACTTGTTAAAGTCATGCAAGACATGAAATGGGGCCACCGGAGCGGCAAAAGGCAAACACTCATCTAAGCCGCGGCTTTGGGGCATGCTACGATCGTGAATTCTGCCTCGTGTATGACCTGAGGATTCGCCATCAGGAGAACGACCTGGTACTGCTCCCACTCCCTTGCCTCCTTGGCATTTCCATCAATGTTTCCGTTTTGATCCATCCTGACGAAGCCGCCTTCATGCACGGAACGGAGTGATATCCTTCCCCATCCCTCGTTTCGAACGAGAAATTGGTGCAAATCACTGCTCGCATCTTCAAGCTGTGACATGGCTCGCCCAGTCACCTGGCGGACATGATTCATGCACATGTATTGGCCATGGGGCACGCTGTAAAACGCAAAAGTATATTCCGCAACTTGAACAACGAGGAACTTTTCCGATTCCCATTCCACGGGGAGTTTGTCGAAGTCTTTCTGTCCACCATGGCCATTGACGTTGCCATCATGACACAGGCGAATGAAACGATTGTGGGACGGCGAATGCAAGGCGACAATGTTTCCGTGCGCAATATCGGAACACGAACGATTCTTCAGTTCGTTGTAAGCTCGCAGCTCTCATGAGGAAACTCGGGGCGGCCACCTTTAGTCAGCATGGGTGATGATGATGATGAAGACATTCGTAATCAAAAAAGAGTGTAAAATGTAAAATGCACTCGCAGCTGAGGTCGTGATTTATGCGGCACAACAACACGAGCAACCGGTATAGTAGGTCCCACGTATCACAAACAGTGTCATGGCATGTCTCGTTTCGACACGGTTCTTCGTTGGATCGTGGATACTAGAAATGAATTTGTACGCATAGTCCCGTATTCCAGTACTTGTACCTTATGCCTGGTACAGCTGGTACGCAGCGTTCTTCGAGTAAAAACTTGTATGCTACTGCAACCGGTAGGAGCTAATCGACGTACGTAGGAGCCTCGACAAAAAGTATAAGAAAGCTTATATCATACAAGTTTTGTGGTCTGTCCAGCATCATGCATTTCTCAGGCCTTTCGAGTCCTAAACAACGCCTACACTAATCCCAGCCAACAGTACTGCTATGTACTCCAGTAATATTTGTCTGACACGTACTTGGTATTCGAGCACAAGCCCAAGGTGCGTAAATTGGTAAAGTTGTGTTGCACTTCACATGTGACAAAACTTATCTGACCATCAGCGCAAGCATGCCACGACATTCATCATCTCAATCACATGGGCGCATACGCCCACATCAGCGTGCCACCAATGATGTTGTCCCTATAATTGGGGAAAGCATCCCGATCAAAACACTCCACAGCATGGGAATGCTTGAAACGGAAGGACACGACCGACAGGCTAAAACAAAGAAGGATTATCGGAATCGAATCAAGCATATCTATGAATTTATGAAGAAGGCATATCCACAGTACTGTGAACTAGGAGGTATCAGGAAGCTTGGCAATGCTGACCTGGGTGTGTTTCACCATAAAAACACCCACGATTTGCGCTATGAGGGTTTGAACGTACAAATATTTAAGGCCTTCCTAACCACAAAGAAGATAAAGGACAACGGGAATACAAGCAGCTTTGAACAAATCAGAAAATATAATGATGCGGTTCTCTGGGGGGCTGAATGTTCAAAAGAGCAGCTCCCCACGTCTTACTACACGGAGATGGAAAAGTGGATGATGTCGTATCGAAAAGAAGCTGCAACTGCAAAGAAGGATGGGAGGATTGATGAATGCGAGGCAGACCCTGTTTCGTTCTCTCTTTTTCGAATGTGGATGACCTGGGCACTTGAATTGAAAAATCCTTTTGTTTGGACTTTTGGATTGTTGCAGTGGTCATTTATGGCGTTCAATCAGTATTGGGACACTTGGTCTATAACTTTCGCCTTGAAGAGGATTCGATTGTGGGAGGTATGACAAACACAAGACTGATCAAACCGGGGATAGTGCACATGACAAGCATTTATTCTCAATCCATTCGATGCCATTTTGGATCTGTACCTAGCACTCGGGGTTTGGTTTGCTCTGGACACTGCACGGTTTGGGGACAGTGAATATCTCTTTTTGACTCGAGACACTCTAGAGGGAGCAGCATCACAGCGGTTCTGCTCCCAGCTCAATGATATTCTCGATGCAAATACACCGGAGCTGTCGGCCTACATTCGACCTAAACATGCAAACACGCATTCAATTCGCAAAGGCTCCGGTACTTATTCTCAGTCAGGTACAACCTGTCCACCACCTGCTACAGCAACAGCTGGGCGTGGTGAGTGGTCGCTTGGTCGAGTATTTGATTTGTATTTGTACTTAGCAGAACCTGCCGACACTTACCTTGGGCGTATCTTGGCCGGCTTGGATCCCCTTAATGAAAACTTTGCATCCCTTCCGCCTCATTTCATTCCTATCGATCCAATGGGAAATGCACAAATTAATGAGGCAATGCACCTTATGTACGGGCCAATCCTTCAACGCTGGTCAGGAAATTCAATCAATCCCACTGGATTACTTCTTCGACTCCTTCCTGCTGTCATTCATCACTCTGAATTTCTGTATGATTGGATACGGAAGGTTCCGGGGCATCCATTTGGCCTCATCCCACTGCTCCACGACAAGGATTTGCTGCTTAATTTAAAGGCTCTTGTCACGACAGAGCCAACTGAGTCAATGAAAACTGCAACAGGAATTCCACCTCATATCCAAAGTGCGGTGATGGTGAAAAAGGTGTTGGAGATATGTACTACAGTTTTGGAAGAAGTTCGAGATATAACAATGCAGGTCAAAGAGTCTGTGGCAGAAGCATACGAGGCAAAAATGTCTGCAAATGGCCAAATGACAGCTGATCGAATGAATTTTATACTTGATGACTTCCGCAAGCACATGGAACACCTGCTAGATTGTCGTATGTCAAAGTTGCATTCAAAAATTGATAGCATCCGCACCCATTTGTTGAGATATGGACAGACCAACAACACATCAGGTGATGACATTTCAATCGGCAACAACACTGATGGAGGAGTTGACTTTGCAGGGGAAGAAGAGCAAATAAGCAATCATGGCGGTGGTGCCATTTATCGAGTGTATTCTCACAATGGTCACTTTTGGCAGGTACCAAAACCTTTCGAGTTCCCAACCCAGGTTGATTTGAGAGGTGCATTTCGTCTATGGTTGAAGGGTATGCCTGGCTATGAAATCGAGACAAAGGATTCTGTGTCAAAAGCTGCTCCAATAAGGCCATTCCGACTGCTCGACCCAAAAATGCTTCCAAAATCCGTGAGAGCAGTATTCCACCTTCATTGGGAGCCAATACTGCAGATGATGTGTCAAACTCCAGGGCTCGATATTCCAAGGAATCCAAGTACTATCACTGCCACCCAATTTTTGGAGCTTTATAGTGTGGCATTTGAGTATCTGAAGACAAAGCGAGTAAGCTATGTGTTCGACAAAGGTCCAAAAGTGAAGCCACAGACATGGAAAATATCCACTTGGTCAAAACATGCAAGGGCATCGGAGATCATCAAGCATGGAAAGCAAGTCGACAAGGACAATCTTCCACAAGCGACACGATTCAACCAACCCAGAACACAAAGAGCAAAGAGAAAACGAACTCCGATTTCACGACCCGAAAAGCGTCATGCTGCAGTCATACAACACAATAACCATGAACGCAGATCCATGGTCCTCGGTCAGGAATTCACTGTTGAACAGGAAGTCTCCGTAAGGCAAGAATAGGAATGCAAAACCTCCACTACACATCTACACATGACAAACCACGTTGGACCCTCTGATTTTCAGGAATCGATGCTTCATAGGCCTGCATCAATTCCTTAGTAGTACTCTGAGTACTATACACTGCTGTCTAGTGCACCTTTTGAATGACATCTGAAATATTTGTGCTCGCCAGCAATTTGCAAGTAGTGATACAGAAATACCCAGAGTATTTACTAGTAGAAGCATTCGGCATGTTGCCACAACAGGTGTGCCAACTCAAAAATCATTGTGGAATGGTGGATGCAGGATGCAACATCTGGAATTGGCAACATTGCTGTGAATTCAAACTTGATTTAGAAATTGTCGCTGATCAACTTGGCCTCACATGTGCGTAGTACTTACCGAGAACAGGATCCAAGACAAGGCCTTAACAGAAGCTCCAAGAAAGAATGTCAAAAATGATTTATAACGATGTCTCGTTTTGTCCCCCTTTCTACTTGCAACGGTAACGTTGCGGTAAAAGATGATGTCTACCTTTGGCGAGAATGTTGAATTTTTTTCCGACATCACAAAATCACCACCCCAAGAACAAACAGACAAGGAGGGATGCCCTCCCTCACCCTTCATGCACACTCCCAAGAAGTACTTTTCACTGGGTCCGGGGTGTGTGCCTTTTGCGGACAAGAATTTCTTCTTAGCAGGCGACAAGCTTCGAGTGCATTTGGATTTGATCAAACATGTCATACTAGTACTGTGTCATTTTTTGATGTTGGGAACACAAGTTAGCGACAAGCAAATGAGGTACAAGGCACATTGAAGTCACTGACCTTTCAGAGGGAATATGATCATGGATACTCCAGTATGATGAAGCATCATGATTGCAAACATGTTTGACTTCAAAGTGTATGCAGTCGCAGCTTCACAATAAGACGCACTGTCAGAAGTAACACGTGAATAAACGATCTACGCAACATCCTGGTATTGTTTGTTGTTGTAAGTTGCGGATGAAGGTCGTATTCCCAACATGCCGTAGGAATTAGGGCTGGAATTACTACAGTAGCAGTCGTATACTGCATTACTGCAACAAACTGCCGTCAATTTCAGTTCAGTTCTGGTACCTTGTACGAGTACAAGTGCTATTTCCTAATCTCCAAGTTGCACCGGTATTTTTAAGTACTCCAATACGTCGCAGCGTCGTAGTGAGCACCGATTGCTGTCACGAGTTCACGAGTACCTAATCCTACTGGGAAAGTATAAGACAAAAAGCTCGAAGTCTTATACTTTTCCAAGAATACCTCTCATGACTGGTGTGACTGAAAAATTGTGCGCAGAATCACCAGTAGAGGGCGCGCGGGGTACTTTCCGGACTACTTGAAAATATAAGGTTTTCTTATACAATGTGACGTCCGAGCTCGTAAAAGGCCTATATCTCTTATATTTCACCGGGTTATGTACTAGTACACAAGTCATGCCTGCGTCCGGAGTCCGGAGTACTATGACTTCAGCTGTGAAGGATTAAGAATTATGAAGGCTTCGCTACTACGGCGTGAATCATGCAATCTAGATATCTTCTCTCTAGAGTAGCCCTCCGGACAGTTGTTGGTGGTTGGTATAAGAACAATGCAAAGTACTGCGGGCAAATCCATGTGAAGGTCCGAGTTCTGAGTATGGTCTACGGTAGTTTATTCGGTAAGCAGTATGAAAGTCTTTGCGTTTTAGGCGTTCTAATGTCGTTGTCGCTTCCAAAGAATATCGCGATTGTGACGTCCTCTCCAATAGAAGCACGGATGGCGACAATGCTTACACCATAGCGGACAAATCTGTCATTGGATGGGTGGTCGGTCTGTCGCGATTGCCGTGTCTGGTCGCACGTAGTAGAACCTCAAGGCCACGAGGAGAGAAACCAATGCGCATCCCCCGTAGATGTAAAATCTGCGCAAAAAGAACCTGCTCAACTCTTTCTCACCATCTATTCTGTAGGAATAGCTGTAGAGCAGAGCCAAGCACGCCGTCGAACTGAACAAGAGTGAAAGAAGTATCGACACGTACAGCCCGAGATCTTGTTTCCGCGCTTCCCTAAATGGCACACGAAGGCAGTAGAATATGACTACAACTCCTCCAAGAAAGGGAATGATGGTATAGTGCGTACTGTCGTTGAGCCATAGCTGTGAGAGGGCGAGCGTTGTCACCAGGATTCTGCACAGAATCATTAGGTAATGGATAACTCGAATCTCGTCACCGTGCTGCAATTTGTCCAGCTTGTAGTTAAGAGCAAAGAGACCACAGCAGAGAAGTAAGAATATAGCAGAGGTAATTGCAAGGATGAGATTGGATTGGTGCACCCCGATCATGATGACCGTCATGGATCGGTTGTTTTTCATAAGAAATAATGAGGCAAACTGCACGACTGAACAGTGCGTCGTTCGTCCAATCAAACGGTTTTTGTTCTGAAACTCGAAATCCGGATTTTCGCGCAAGGGCACATGATGTTTCATGGTACTTCGTTGACCGTCTGTCCGCGTCGTTTGATTTCTGTCAGATCGAAGGTCACAGCCATCAAAAATTCCAGAAGTGTATCATCTCGACCTGCAGAATATTGGACTTCACCCATCTGCCCATAAATATCCGGTGATCTCCATCACGTCGAGGTTCGCCTTTCGTTCAATAGTGGAAGCATTTGTTATTTGTAGTCATGAAGGTCCTCTTTGCCGTCAGCGTGGTAAACTTGATGGTCTTCGAGGCCAGAGTATCAAGTTTCGCCCCAATCGCAATCGTTTCGTCATCGGTGAGGCGTTCGTCTCAATCAAAGTTCTTGTCTTTTCTGTCTGCTGTCAACCCTGAAGATAGTGTTGCTCAAGACGAGGAATTGATTCTGCTAGATCTCGACGACGATGACTACGAGGAAGATACACGCACGTACGAGGACTTTTATGAGGCTTTCATGAAACTTCAGGGCTCCAAGAAACGTCGGCCCGACGTTGGCGACCAGGCCCAGGCTATCTTTGACGAAATGTACGAGGCCTACGTCATGTCAGACGATCCATCTCTCTGGCCCAATACCACCATTTACAACATTCTCCTGGACACACATGCTTGGTCTCCGGCAGAAGATGGTGGTGACAAGGCACAGCATATTCTTGACCGCATGGAGGATATGACTGTGGAGACGATTGCGCGTCCCGACGTGGTGTCGTACATGCATGTTATGGAAGCTTGGGCGAATCGGAATGCACCTGAAAAGGCGAAATCTATTATGGAACGTCTCTTGAAGCGATTTGAACTCACAGCTAACCCTGATGTGCGTCTAGATACCAAGGCGTACAATAAGTTGATCGGAGCATGGATGAAGAGCAATGTGGTTGATAATGCGGAACAAGCCGAAAATGTTCTAAAGGACATGATCGATCAGTACGAAACGAGTGGGAATCAGTTGGTTCTACCAAACCAAAAGAGCTTCGTGCAAGTGATGAGGTGCTACGGCAAGCGTCAGACGCTAGATGGTCTGGAGAAAGTGCGAGAGCTGATGGATTCCATGAAGAGGCTGTACCGTTTGACCGGTAGTAAAGAGGTCCAACCTGACACGCACGTTTACAATGAACTAATCGATGCTATTGCCCAGAATAAGGATATTGAAGGTGCAGCTCAGGAAGCTGAAGCCGTTCTATATGAGATGATGGAGGCAACGAATATGGGAAATGATGCCTTGCAACCAAGTGCTGCGACCTTCCGGCACATAATCTATGGTTACAAGGGAGTGACAGATCCAGGTGCTGCATACAAGGTGATGAAGCTACTGGAACTTACACAAAGCGCTGGTGTGGGAGTCAATGCAGGGCTTTACAACGCTGCCATCCAAGTAATTGCATGGACACGAGAACCTGAAAAGGCAGTCCTATGTTGGAAGTTACTTAATCAAATGAAGACTGATGGCATTGAACCAACCAAGACATCCTACAACAATGTGCTCAGTGCTTGTGGGCATACTTTCGAACCTCGGGATCCGAAAGAAATATTTCGAATCGCCATTGAAGCTTTCAATGAACTTCGCGATGCGCCGTACATGGGACCTGATGTCACATCCTACGGCCACTTTCTTCGGTGTTGCTCGGAGCTGTTACCGGAGAATGCAAAACGAGATTTGGTGGTGAAGAATGTTTTCTGAAATGCTGCAACGACGGCCAGGTTGGACGCTTCGTCTTGGCCCAGTTGGTGGAAGCAGCCTCTGAAGAAATGGCAGAGGAGCTGCTAGGGGCGAAGCCTGGAGATGGTATTAAAATTCCACGGAAGTGGAGCCAGAACATCAAGGATTCCCGACAGCTGCTAAGATAGAATGATGCTTCGTAACACTTGCACAATCAAGTGCCATCCTATTGCTGTCAGCTCTACCTCCGCTCGGAGCTGATCTACGTAAGACTTCCGCAAACGACACAGCCATCCTACCACAGCTTTGGCAGATAAAGGCAAAATGAAGTTGGGTCTACAGGTCTGAGTGCGAGATTCCACATAGGCAGCAAGCGGGTGGAGTAGGTATCACATCACCTTTGTAGATTGTTCATTACTGTCATATGTTCATCAAAAAGTGTTTCCATCGCGTCGTTGGTTAGAAGAGCTTATACGAGGTGGGGCTGCAAATCACTCTCCAAGCCTTGTCATATTCGACCAACATCGTGTACCCCAGCATTTCCAGTGCTTCCGCCCGTTTGGTCAAAATATCAGCCTTTGCCAGAGGATATAGGCCTCCCTTACAATCCTTTTCGAGGAATGAGTTCAAAAGCTTGATCGTTGTGCCATATCGCTTGCATCTCTTCTCGCGCTCCAGCTGAACGACTGCAAACTTATCCTCCTTACCAAGGACTACCCACTTCTTCAATTCCGTCAAGGCTTGGTCAAACTCGACTCCCTTGTCCAAATCAGCAAACGCTTTAGCCTTACGAGCCCAAGCTTCACACAGTGCCATCTTCTTGTCGGTCATTTCCTTCCGGACCCGAACTGCGGTTGCATCATCCTTGTCGTGATTCTTCCCAAAATGGAGGGCCAATTCATCTTCCGATACTTGCGTAATTATTTTGTCGGCAGCGTCAATAACTTTCTGCAGCTGCTCCATACGTTTCTTCTCTTGGTCGACATGTTTCAAACCTTCCAGCAACAATGGGAGGTGATTGCAGTACTCCTTCTCCAACGATGAATAGACTTCTTCAAACTTCCCAGCATCCTTTTCTTCCTTTGTCAGCTTCCCCAGGTACTCGATTTTGCAAATGCGAACAGCTTCTTCTAACTTTTCCTCAACCGTTCGTTCATCCTTCTCCTCTGGTGTCGAGATCGGGTCCTTGGCTTTCGGTGGTTTCGACGCTAGCATGTACGTAATAGGGTAGCCACCGGGTCTTTTGCCATCTCCGGGCAATGTCGTATCACTTGATTCGAATGTCACACATCCAGTTAGGATGTCACCAGCTTTGTACCCAGAAGGAAGCTTCGAACTTGGTGGTTCCGCAAAGAAAACTGCACAGCTGCACCCCTTACGCAACCCCCGTTTCTGGAATGTGCCGTTCCCTAACATCATCGATTCTTTTGACGAATACGCAGAGAGCGCGAGCTCCTTCTCGAGCTTACGCTCGATCCATATAGGCACAGTCTTTAGTTTCTCTAGCATGTCAGGATTGTCGTGTCGTACTTGCATTCGAACAGTGACATTTCCCTTTGGCACCTTGATCTCGCTGGGCCACGCGTCAGCGACCCCAAGGTACTTTTTCTCACTATCAAAGAGCAGCATTAACTGTGACTCGTAGGCCGACTCGTAAAGGAAGCCTTGCAGAGCTGGAGCGCGTGGCGTCACTGACCCTGCCTCCTCTTGCGTGAACTCGTAAGTCAAAATTAATTCATAAATGCGTTTGTTCGTAGACGGAATCACATCCCGTTCATCAGGAAGGGGAGAAATGGAGCAATCACCGTCGGATTTGGGACGTATAGGAGTACTCCAGGCATTCAATTTGGCAGATGGGCTGATGTATTCGTTCAGAAGCTGACTTGACACACGAACGCAGGCTCCCCCGCCACCCGCCGTGAGTTCAATGTGACTTGGTGATGCAAGAACTCCACGGAATTCAACCTGCACGTTGACCTTCGTGGCTCCAATTGCACTCCAATTGCGTGCAACGGCGAGCTCGCATGTGACACCCCCATGAACTTTCAGTGACGCCACCTTTTTTTCGTTTTGAGTCAAGTTGTAGTACTTTCGAGACTCTGCTTGGCTGTACGGTGCGTGTTCCAGCAATTGAACTGCATGCAAGACGATCATTCTCGGCGACATATCACTCGCATCTGCTCGTGTATCCTGAAGCGTAACGTCCATCCATGCCGCACCCAAGGGAACGCTTAAAAGAATCGCTTCACTTCACTCGGTGCAAATTCCAAATCTCCGAATACCAGCTGTGTGTCTTCCTTCATCGGTTTTGCCACTGTGATGGGAACAGAGAAGACAACACCTCGGTCAGGTCGGTCGGTGTCGAACGCCGAAATCTTGGCTGTGTGCAGTCCTGATTCTAAATTGGTTGGATCGACATCAATCCCAAACGACCTCCCATTGTGCATGAGCATGAAGAAGTCAGGTACCTGCACCCACGGTGCTGTGCTTTCGAGCCGAAACTTGATTTCCAAATTGCACTTGCGAACTTGAGTTTCCTCTTCCATATCGTCCATGCGATAGAGAGGATCGACATGGACGAGGTAGTTTTGTTTCACTTGGCACTCGTCAGGCTGTCGTAGATAGACACCTCGGGGTTTGCCCGCTTTGTTTTCGAGATAAATGTCGAAGTGCAAGTCTTCCGTCTCACACTCTATGTTTGATTGGAGGTACTCCCACGCTTTTTCAACTTGGATCATGCCGCATCCCTGTTGCAAGGGCGACAAACTATCCATCAAATGAGCTGTATTCTCCAAAGCCTTCTGAATGCGACTGGGTGTATATGATATTCCCTGAGCTTTGCACGCGGATAACAATAGGGCGATACAGCCAGTTGCATGTGGACTGCTCATGGACGTGCCATTCATCAGCTGAGACTTTTGCAAGCAGCAATTGGGAACAGATGTTATGGCACCACCGGGGGCCGTTAGGTTTACTCCGTTGTCTCCATCGTGAGTGGGGCCGACGGACGACCACGTAAATGTTGTCCCAGGTTCGTTACCTTCGAGTCGTAGCGAGTAGTCAGCTTGTCGCATCGCGGGTGATACATATGCCGCGATTCCAAGGCAAGGTGTGGACGAACCACCAGGGGCTCCGACAGTCGATAGAGCTGGACCATTGTTCCCCGCCGAAGCAACAAATGTAATGTTGTGTTTGTATACCAACTCTCGCGCAATTTCCACAAAACGACCAGTGTTCGCCACGCTGCATCCTTCGCCATAGGATAAATTAATGACATCCACTTTCAAGCGAATCGCCTCCAACATGGCTCGGACCAACGAGGCGCCAGTCTCCATGCTCCCCAACCTGGAGTCCCCAATCTTGAAGGAAATGAGCTTGGCACCCGGCGCCACACCACATTCGTTGTGAGCTGCGATACCCGCAACATGAGATGCATGGGCACCAGCATCAGCACAAACGTTGAGAATCGTGCCGTTGTTGTAAAAGTTGACGCAATAATTGTACTGATCTACTGTGGAGAAGGTTGCAAACTCCCTTTCAATGTCGAACGAGGTCATGGCCTTGGTGAAAACCCCTGTATCTGATAGCGCTGCGCGATAGTTCGTTCCATCGTAGAAGACAACGCAGTCGTACAGTGGACCAGGATCTTCGTGCTTCGCTTGTAGTACTATCAAACGATTTTCTAATTCTTGACGTTCCAGGACTTGTTCAGGATTGGGCTTGGAGATGGCCTTGTGTTCAGCGAGTTTGTGACGAAGGTCTGCGATCTTGGGTGATAGGGATTGCATAAGCAGTTGCTTGCGATGTTCCTTGAGGCGCGATACAAGTTTTTTGGGAAAGAGATCGTATGCTCGAAGGATACCAAGCCTTACGGGACCCTTGACACCGTTCTTGTCACCATTCGCATCTTCTGTCTTTTCAGATAGCTTCTCTTGAATCTTGCTACTGTTCACATCTTCACGCTTTTCCTCAGTCTCCTCTTTTCGCGGAAACTCTTGTAGCTTCCAGTCTCCAGGAAGGACTAATGTTTTCCCCGAGAGTCCCTCCACAGTCCACACACTTAGCTCGCCGTCTTTCTCCAAAAGAACGGCCTGTTTCTCAGTTTCAACGCTAATATCCCCGCTCCCCGTACAATCTACAACACCGATAAGTTTGGGGCTGCCATCTAGCTGATTGTACAACCCGGCAGCACCAGGATCGACGCCCGTATCCAAAATGCCAATCGTAACGTCCTTGCCATTGTGGTACTTTTGAACAAATTGTAAGGCCTGCGTTTCCCGACGAGGATTCAAGTCATCGATTGGGAAAGGAGTAGACATGAAACTGAGCGATAATGAAGTACGTAAAGAGGGGGCTTCGTCTCCAAGTGGTCTGAGATCGAAGTGTCTGATGTGAGAGATTGGTGACGCTGCAGTAAGATCTTCGGACTTGCGAGTTATGCAAGACAATACCACCCGTAGTCCCGCTACCTGGTAGTGTACTATGATACTGCAAGTTCCGGTAATATCCGTTCACGCACCTCTCCTTTGACCAATTTATGTCATAATTTTCCGACAGAATCACCGCTCTTCGCTGGTGTCAGGACAGAACTTATCTGTACTACAGTAGTCTAATACAGTAACGCAGACGGATGTACTGTGTACTGTAGTCTGTAGTATTAAAAGTGCGGCTATGACGCTGAAATCTCTCTTGTACAAATGACAAATGGCTCACGGATTGGGAACTTGCTTTGAGTCGTGAGCCCCTCCAGCATCCACGCCGGTGGGTTCCCCAACCCCCAACCCTCCGATGTAGCAGCAAGTGCACAAGGATTTGAAGCATGCATATGCCATATGACACATAATTCCAGTTTCGAATGGCCTACGAACTCGATCATGTCTCTCCGACCCCAAACGAAAGGAGGATACACGCTGGTGTTGCGAATTGCCCATCCTCCAAAATTTCAACGGCATAGGGGCTTCCGCGTAGGGAGCGATTGGCAATGACTAATCTTGAATACCAGTCCGCCTCCTGTTCAGCTTGGCCTGTTGCCATTCTGAAGGCATAACTGGAGTATGGGAGCTAGAATTTACGACGTGCGGATACATTTGTTCCGAATTTTTATCGACGTGATGGAATGATGCTCCATCGCAAGGAGCACTTATTCTCTATGCACCCACCAAAATCCGCATCGCATATCTCAAGATGTTGGAACTGCGTCCCTACCAGGCCAGAATGGTCAACACAATCATGAATCAGAATGCCATTTGCAAGATGCCGACTGGATCCGGCAAAACTATAGTTGCCGCAGCCATTGTCAAGCAGAAAATCGATATCAATGATGATCTCAAATGTCTCATACTGGTTCCGACACGTGAGTTAGTCAATCAACAAGCATTAGTCATGGAGCGGTGGTGTCCAGGATCAATAATTGGGAGATACCATGGTGGACTTTCCAGCGACCAAGGCACCTTCCATGCTCTCGTATCCTCACCTGCCGCCTTTCATGCATTGCTTGCAAACAATTCTACACAATATGCTTGGGAATCCTTCTCGTTGGTTGTCTTCGATGAGGTCCACCACGTACTCAAGGCGCATCCCTATCGCCTCATTGCCAAGAGTTTATCGACGTGGCATCGGGAAAATATTGGAAGAAAAGTACAGATACTTGGCCTATCTGCCTCTCTCACATACAATGTCAGTGAAGTAAAGATCAAGAATACACTTAATCAACTCTGCACAGATCTTGCGATCGAAATAATGTTGTCGCCATCGATGGAGGAATTGGAAGCTGATGGGTATACTCCTCAGCATGGTCGCAACGTCGAAGTCCTATCGGCAAGGCATTCCCCGATAGGCGTGTTGCCTCAAACTTCGAGGACACCGCATTTAATGCGTGAAATCTTCATGAAACGAATCGAGGAAGGCAGTGCCACTGTCATCGCTGCAGACGTAATGCGAATTGTTGCCCTTTTGGAAGAACAGGCAAGTACGCTATTCCCCGCTTTTCAGTCTCCATTACCAAAAAGCACGCTATCAAAATGGGAAGGGTACGCCAATGAATTGAGCAAAATACACACGTTAACAGAAGGACTCTTCGCTTCCCTGGAATGCTGGTACGTGGCTGCGCGGGTCCTTGTACAAACCTGGGAGGAAGAGGATCAGATCGTTCTGCATTGGCTGAAGATGAACAATGCCATAGCGCGACTTCCAACAGCATTGCAACAGGCGCCGAGCGTAGTTCGTATGCAACTTCAAATGGAAAACGAGCACCACCAAAGCAAACTATCATCTTTGCAAAGCCAGATCATGTTAAAGAAGGAGCAATTCGGGCCTCAATTTAAGTGCATTGTCTTCGTGCAGCAGCGTTTCACAGCAATGGTTGTGGCGAACTATTTGAATCAAATCGACGGGACTCTTAACGCACGATTCGTAGCATCCCGTGGATCAAGTGTTACACCAAGCATCAAGCTGACTGGTCAAGAAGTTGCCGCCACAATCGAATCCTTCAAAGCCGGCCGGAGCTTAGTACTTGTTGCCACATCGGTTATTGAAGAAGGATTCGATGTTCCTCATGCAAATGTGGTGATACTTTATGACCATTTGAAGGACTCAGTGGAATTGTGTCAACGCTTCGGCCGGGCTCGCACCACAAAGTGTGCAATTGTGGTGATGGTGGAACGACAAGACAGGCCTCTCGTGTTTCTGGAAAGGATTCGACTGGAACAAGACCAGATAGTACAAAGTTATGATCCTTCGAAATCCGTAGTCATGGATCCGGAAGTCGAAAGTGCTGTACAGCATCATCGGGAGCGGGCGGCCTTTCAGGCAGTTCTGAGTGACTGGGCAAAGTGCATAGACACCCCTTTGTTGGCTTTCAATGAATACGTAATAAAAACGAAGGCTGCAGTTGACGAAAAAATTGATTTTTCTACGAACGGCAAGTTCACTTGCGAACTCACGTATACGAGCATCCTTCAGAAAATCATCTCCAAAGCGACAGCAGGCAACAAGAAGGGCGCCAAGATTTTGTGCTGCAAGGATATACTATTGAGACTCAGGGACGGAATCCATCACTGACCATGATTTTGGTGACTCATTTTGCAGCAGCTTGTCATCCGAATGAGGAAACGCTCCTAAACAATGTCGTGTAAGGAGCTGTCAACGTCAAGGCTCTGCGGAAATATTCTTGCAAATGTGGTGCGCACATTGAACGTGGCCTACTAACCGCGACTCGAGAAATCTAACTTGTTTTGCACTTGCTGGATAGCAACAGTCAGCCGCTCGCACTCATTTTTGGCTTCGTGCACCTCCGATTGAGCTCGATGTAAGTTTTCACGGGCGTTCCGTTCCAATTCGCCAGCGATCTCGATAGTTGAGGACAAGGTGACATGGCTAATTTTCAAATCCTGTAGTTGCTTCAAGTAAACAATCCTTTGCGAACCTTTGCTGCTTGCTGTTGAGGCTTCTAACTCCTGAATGGCACTGGTTAATTCGTCACTTTCTTTGCGTGCTCCTTGAACCTCGCGCCTAGACAGATCCAGATCATTAATCGCTTGTCGCTCCATCTCAGACGCAATTTCAAACGAAGTTGAAGCCATGACGTGCTTAATCCTGAGCTCCTGACACTCCTTTATGAGATCGATTCGCTCTGAGCCTGATGAGTTACTTAACTCGCTCGACGACTTCGGGGGGCTTAACAGCACCTGCGGTGGTTGGCTTCCAATTTTGCGATTCAGACTTCGCTGCAACGTGATGCCTTCGAGCAGTTCGTCTGGCGATAACGACACCAAGTCTTGCATTGCCTCAAGGTTCGCTAGCGACGAGAAAGAATCCTCGTTATCTGCATAGAGTTGTTGGAGAATTGCCGAAGCGATCTTCTTCCTCATAGTTTGGGGCGTGGCATCTTCGTTCGATGAAGCACTTTCCCGTCTCCGTGCTTTGCTCTTTTTCTTCTTCTTCTTTTGAGCCATGTAATCTGAAATGATACGATCAATATCCTCCAAAAAAGGGAGTGCATGAAGAGGGGTAGTCCTACGTTCAGTCCTCGTGAAAAATACCCGGCGGCGAGGCATCACAGAACGGAGCTCCTTTTCGTTCAAGAACGTGATCCAGTCGCCCCACGTCTCCTTCGGCGCATAGTCTAGAGGCATAGAGCCACGCGCGTCAGCCACGAACAGCAAGTCAGGATCCTGTTGTATGATGAAGTCGACGAGATCAAACCAGGGTTCCGCTGAGTGACACCCAAAGTGGAGCGGCGTCCTTCCTTGCTCATCTTGTACCCACAGACTTACAGACGCCTCCTTCACAAGAAAAGTAACGACATCCAGGTATCCCCTCCGACAGGCAACATGCAACAGTGTGTCCCCAAAGGGACTGGAAGTCTGAAGCGGTCGCCCTTCCGCATGCCACGCTCGAAGAGTGTCGATATCCTTGTTATGTATAGCCCCAAGTACGTCATTGTCGAAGTGGTCCATTTGCTCCGGAGTACACTTGTGAAAGAGATCCCTGTTCTCAAGAGCCATGATAGAGCAAGGAGCGCAGCCTTCCGGCGTCATTCTCCCCAGCGCCTGCATGAGATATGCAGCCGGAGCTGTGATAGGTGAAGTGGAAGAACCATTCGAAAGAGGCTGTGATGTCGTTGATATGGTCGAGGACGTCGTGGGCAAGGTGTTCTCGGTGATGCTTGAGTGGTTCCAGAGATCGGAGTCGAGATTTTCTCCCCCAGGAATGGATGCGAGACTTTTATACGACTCTTCCATCATTACGATCTTGACAATATTCTCCGACAACAAAGCAGCCTTAGAAACAACGTCAACATCAACGTTCATATCACAGGGCGCGTTAATCACATTATTGTTCATTTCGACTATCAGTCGTAAGTACTGGTAGAGGGGTACGATAACCAGTTTTCAAATGTTTTTGAACTCTATCTTGGCTTCGAGTACAAGTGCTTGGATTTCATGGCTGCGCTAGTAGTGTATGATAGGACTCGTTCTGCTTGCTTGCAGTGTAGTCCGAGTATAGTATTTAGAGCACCTATTCCCGATTCCCATGACCAATTCGTACGTTGTATGCTTGAACGACTTTTGAGGGGTTTCTAGAGACCTGCATCCACAGTCCACAATGGTCAGTTGACACTCTGGTTGATAGCATCACTTGAACAGTATCAGAACTAAGTGGCGCCATTCGTATAAGTAAATATTGCGAATACCGAGTATGACATTTGTCCTGGTTCTGTAGTACTCACGCGTTTGGGACGCTTTCGTGCTTGTTTCGAAACCGACTCTACTAGTAGACGATCTGATATATGTACATGTAATCGAAACATTTATGCGGTGAGGAATGTAGTCCGAGTCGATTCATACTCCGAGTACTCGTACTCCTGACTCCCGACTCCCGACTCCCGACTCCGAAATCAAGATACCGGCACAAAAGTACGGAAATTCCACCGAAGTGGTATTATGTACGGGGGGTTACGAGGGTCCCCGTGCAAATTTTTTGTACTGTAATTTTGGGGTGGGTATAAATTAGGTAATTTTTGTTGCACAAGTAGCGCTGTGAGTGGATTTTTTCCTTCGTAGAGTGTCCTACGGAAATTCCACTATTCCACTCGGAATGGTTGTCAGCATCCCACGCGCTTTTTTTTCAGTAGTCCGATTAACAAGGACGATGAAATTCACGAGGTATGACTCCTGCATCATCATCATGAAGCATGGCTGATCTTGTGGAGTGCACCAACAATCTGGTGGGAGAAATTTTGGGATGTTGCTTAGTTTGCTGGTGAGAGAGTTGGCAATGACATGTTGGTGCCTGATCAAAGTTGGCGCAGTGGTGAGTTGACGCGATGGTTGGCCTGTCGGCATAATGGCTGGCACTGTTGATGGGCTTGTGTTGGAGAAGTCATGGCCTTACCAGTTTGCAATCATAGTTGCATGCTGGTCAATGGGGATTGAATTTGGTGCTGGCTGCAACAACCGGCCAACAAGCAAACCAGCAGCCCAACCGGGTAGTATGCAGTCCCGACACCATGCCCAAGGACAACACGCACATGCCGGTGGATTTGTCGGGAAAACTGTGGGCTTTACTGTCTCCTTATCAACCGCGGGGATTGTTGTTTTCGTCATGGTTTTAGATGGTGCGTCATCAGGAGAAGTGTGTGCAATGGGCGTCACCAACAAGTAAACCAATCCAGCTCCTACTAGTAGAGAAGCAGGTGGGTGGCAAGGACCGACCCACAGATCAAACTTCAGACAGTCAATAATGGATATCAATCAGCAGCAGCTGTCATGTGACCCATATGGGTGACAGCCGTTGGTGGGCTGGTTGGTGCAGTAGCTCGTTGAGGCTGCTGACGGCAAAGGCATGTCGTGGTGATTAGGTATCTGATGTACCTTTGTCCGGGAATCATGGTATGTTTGTTGTCTTTGGACATGGTGTCAGGACTAGTCCATAGGGATATTAGGCGGGCAGACTGGTGGGGGTTGTCATTCGGATGCCGTCAATAAAATGTGGCTTCATCTCACGCAGGCTCAGAAATCACTGTTGCAAAAAGCTACAATGCACACAGGCTGCAGCAGTTTTGGAGCAAGCATGCATGTAAAACGTATAGGTAATGATGTCATAGAGAGCTACTTAGTTGGATGGTGTTGTGTTCATGGTGAGCAATCAGCAGCCTAGCAACAAAGTAAGCAAAACGAACGTTTTGGTCCCTTGTCGGCCCTTCATAAAATGGGGCCCTACTCTAAAGTAGATTTCAATGTACTACAGATCCTGTAGATGTTTTCGTAGCCGTAGCACGGTAGTCCAGGTACAGTACGACTATAAATGAACACTTGTAGCGCAGGCTTCACTGGGTGGTATAGAGAGTGGAATAAAAACGGACTACTATCACAAAAGTACGATATGCATATCACATATCAGAGGTAAGCTTCTAATAAATATGTACAGTAGACAGTGCAGAGGTACCTTGTACTTTACCTGGTACAAGTACTACATTTTCTACCGGAAGAATATATGTAGCAGATGCTACAGTACATGCAGCACCCACACATGTATACAATACATAAAATCGGACAACAGTACCAGTACCATATGTATGAGTACTGGGAGACCGGGAGCTGGGATACTCATTACTCCCACACTAAAATGCATTGAACATTGTTCGTACAGTAATACTAGTCGTTTATTATGTATGCATACCCAAAACGAACTCGGAGTGTAGATGCACAGAATGGTTGGGCATGATGCGCATTGGACATCTGGTACAGTAATCGTACTTCAACTGCCCTCCCAAGCACCAAGCACAGAAGGACAACGGACGTTTAACCAGTCACGAGTGAATGGAAATATGTTCAATCCGCGAGAAATGTCTTCATAGTTACCGTAGTTTATGAGACACCACGACACTAGTCTGAAAACAAAAAAATATACAATACGTGATGTCGACAATTACTGATACATCTACCTTTACGGTACACTTGGTGGTCGGGGCCATCATTTCATGTCTTATCGCATTTAAGAGGAACAATTATGTCCAGAACTTACCACGACTAGAAGGGGCCTATGTTTGGGGCCTTGACACTTGCCATGCTTGAAACGCCATCTGCACGCTTAATCGACGACACTTAATTCGTTTGAAGACGGCTGCTGAACCGGACTTTGTATCGTCGC
This sequence comes from Fragilaria crotonensis, assembly GCA_022925895.1. Classification (NCBI taxonomy): domain Eukaryota; phylum Bacillariophyta; class Fragilariophyceae; order Fragilariales; family Fragilariaceae; genus Fragilaria; species Fragilaria crotonensis. The sequence goes on from JAKSYS010000322.1 coordinate 38,020, forward strand.
TCGCTATCCTCGATCCGTTCGCTTATATAATTGACCTATCGGATTTAACTGTCCGCTGTCCACTGTCCACCCACGTGGGACTCCAGCGTTTGCGTCATTTGCTATTAACAATGCGTCGTGCAGAGATATTAGAGACAATATTCTGAGTATCATGCCAGCAAACATCCATACTACATTAGTGCACCAAGCACCACCATCCCGCCTACCTAGAACGTCCTCTCAATACTCCTAGCTTTCGAAAACAATCAATATTCCGTACTTTCATCTAGTCACATTGCTGCTCATCCCTCGTCGGCAAGCGGAAAAGTCGCATAGCGCTACCAATGCTTTGTCGACGCTTCGGAATTCCCAGGGATCGAGGAGCAGCGCCAGTCTTGTGTATTGCGCCCAAAATGACACCCGACGCTCCTTGAGTCCATCCAGCCTGTGAATGTGGCAAGTGCAACTGCAAGTAGCAGTCGTAGTTCCCCGATCCTCCGCAGTGGCAGGAAATGTGGTTTGCAACCAATCTCTCATCACTTTCGAACGATGCTGCCAGCCGTTTGCATAAGCATAAGTCACTTCTGTCGTTATTTTGTATGCTTTGACACGTATCCCCATCAGTATCAGATTCAACCTCCGCCCGATCGCCAGCAATCACACAACTGATGTCATCTGCCGCAAGAAGTTTTGCTTGCCCAGCCTCACCGGCGTCTGCCATTGACCGGCCTTCCTCGGCAACTTGATTTCGTGTTTTTGAACCATGGAGGAGACCCGAATCCTCATTTCCATATGGAGTAGACGTCAATTGTTCCAATTTCTTTTGCACTTCATTAATTTCTTTGGATAGCCGATCGCACTCCTCGCTGGCATCATTTGTACGTTGCTGGATGCCTTGACATTGTTGTTCCATTTCGAGGGCGATCTCGATCTCTGTGGAAGCAATGATGTGCTGAATTCTGAGCTCTCTCAATAGCTTGAGAAGCTCAATTCTATCGCCAGCGCTGATTGACATGGTTGACGACGGATGCACGTCATGCGGAAGTGCTGCCGACGTTGATGACCTTGAATTTACGGCCAAAGAAGCGTTCATTGCAATATTTGTTGGTGCCTCGATTTCATGTTCACTCGAATCCAGGGCAACATGAGGCAAATGGTTGAAGCTCTGCAACACCTCCAGACTCAGAGGAGACGAGACAGAACCTTCGCCGAAGAATCGCAGGTTCTCAAGGACCACCGAGTCAATCCTCTTCCTAATTCTCCGACTAGAGGCATCGTCACTGGAACTTGCTACGTCGTAATTTTGAATCGACAATCGCTTTTTCTTTTTCTTCTTTTGAGCCATGTAGTCTGAAATGATACGATCAATGTCCTCCAAAAAAGGGAGTGCATGAAGAGGGGTAGTCCTACGTTCACTCCTCGTGAAAAATACCCGGCGACGAGGCATCACAGAACGGAGCTCCTTTTCGTTCAAGAACGTGATCCAGTCGCCCCACGTCTCCTTCGGCGCATAGTCTAGAGGCATGGAGCCACGCGCGTCGGCCACGAACAGCAAGTCAGGATCCTGTTGTATGATGAAGTCCACGAGATCAAACGAGGGTTCCGCTGAGTGACAACCAAAGTGGAGCGGCGTCCTTCCTTGCTCATCTTGTACCCACAGACTCACAGACGCCTCCTTCACAAGAAAAGTGACGACATCCAGGTCTCCCCTCCGACAGGCAATATGCAACAGTGTGTCCCCAAAAGGACTGGAAGTCTGAAGCGGTCGCCCTTCCGCAAGCCACACTCGAAGAGTGTCGATGTCCTTGTTGCGTATAGCCTCAAGTGCGTCGTTGTCGAAGTGGTCCATTTGCTCCGGAGTACACATGTGAAAGAGATCCCTGTTCTCAAGAGCCATGATAGAGCGTGGAGCGCAGCCCTCCGGCGTCATCCTCCCCAGCGCCTGCATGAGATAAGCAGCGGGAGATTGCCTGGCTGACTCCGACACCGCGGATGCAGCAACCGATACAGCAATAGATGCGGCACATGTTGATGCCAACGTCGGCAAGGTCTGGCTACTCTCGCCTCTAAAATAGTCATCCAATTTCCCCCTCTGCGGGGCTGATGAGTGTTGTCTACCAATATCGTTCGTCGTTAACACCTTCACGATGCTCTCCGACACGAGAGCAGCCTTTTCAGCTGCAACGTGGACGGCATCACTCTCGACGCGCTGGGTCTTGCCATTGTTGGCACTCATCGTACTTCGGCTTATTCGTTTGTGTTATAAGTTGAGATGAGGTCAAAGGCTTTGAGGAAGGCCTTGAAGTGATCAGTGGGCGAGTGTGTGTGTGGAGATTGGATGCGCCAGTATGTAACAGAACCGGGTAACAATCATCACACGTAGACAAGTTTGCCATATAATCGGTACTGAATATGATACATAGAGTCATCCATTGACCAGGAGGTCATAAACATGGTACAGGATGTGTCAGTCCCGCTTTGCTATTGTCGCGATGTAGCAATGTTCTCCGAGTGCTGCTTGTGAATCCTCTCTGTATTTATGCCGTACCACAGTAGCCATGTACGAAATACGAAGACATATGTCAATATGTCATACTTCGAGCCGGTACTAGTAGATTGTACTCGAAGTATTATGTACATGAAATACTTCAGGTATGCCTATATCTTTTAATCCACGTACGTTTAGCTTGTAGTTGCGATCCGTCCGGAATCATTTCTTGATTTGTCACCTCTGCATTCTGCATGGGAATCGACTGACGTGGTGCCTGCACCATTTCATGGGTTGATGCAAGTTTCGTGGATGTCGGGTTCCGCAGAGAAGGCAATGGCCGACAGTAGTACGCGGATTATTTTGGTATATCGCTCGCTAACACCCACCAGCCACCTTGTCGATCACCTCCCTTAATTGTTGCTTAGTTTGACAATTCATCATCTCTCCACCGGTTGTGTCTCCCCCAAACTGATAGCAGAAGGCACCCTGAGCAGTTGCAATATCAGTGCATGTGGTGAAGGCAATGGCCGACAGTAGTACGCGGATTATTTTGGTATATCGCTCGCTAACACCCACCAGCCACCTTGTCGATCACCTCCCTTAATTGTTGCTTAGTTGACAATTCATCATCTCTCCACCGGTTGTGTCTCCCCCAAACTGATAGCAGAAGGCACCCTGAGCAGTTGCAATATCAGTGCATGTGGTCAACAGCAGCATGCTCATGGATCAGCCTTTATTCTGACTTGTGGTGTGCACTAGGTTTTCAGCAAGAAACACACTCCACACAAGGTTCTACCGGCTGAACAGCTTTGAATGCACATCCACATGAACTATGAAATTGGTAAGGACATCAAGTTCACATTAAGTATTACATGCGATGATTAGAGTGATCAACAAGGTGCATCCATTGGTGAGGAGCACGCTTTCAAATGTGGCTGGTTGAATTGCCGTGTGGATCACGCAACCTCAAGTTTTCCAACACTCCTCAAAATAGGACGAGAAAAAGGTATTAATTTTCAGGGTGACAGCAGATATTGAATTGATTCCATTTCTACCTTGCAGCTTAATGCAAGTGCATGGGAAAAAGACTTGACTTGTTGTAGGATCCCCATATCAGGTGGTCATTGTAAACAACAAACACTGGTGAATGTGAACTTGTATGAGGAACCAGACCCAAAGCAATAGAAAAATTTGATCATGATGGCTGACAAGGCAAACTTCCACAATACAAAGCATAATCTGATGGGATGACAAAAATGATGATTCCAATACATTTCAATTTAGCAGTGCATTCTTCTCATCATCAACAAGAACAGCAGTGAATGATTCCTGGTGGAATCCGGTGATGCTAAATGTTGGTTTGCAGGGCTCAAGCATCACCACTCTACTACTTTGACTGTCATCTCAATGAAATATAACGGGAAGGATTGAGCTATCAGAGTCAGTAAATCAAGAGCCAGTGATTGAGCTGCGTTGTTGTAAGAAGTCTTGGCTGTGCAAAAGCAGTTGATATGACTTTAAAGCTCTTCATGAATTCTTTCAAGCCTGTGCTTTGACACTATAAAGTGAGACCGAAGTGAGGTGCACGTCAATCAACCCTGTCGGGAGGATGAACGATGAACACCTTACATGAATTTACGGCAAAGTCCGGAAATGTAACGGGTGCGCACTGTATAGATGAATCATGTACGGGAATACAGTATTTACAGTACTGAGAGTCCTATTCAGTACTGGAGTCCTCCAGTACTCAGAGTACCAGGTACTGTAGTACCAGGCACCATGTATACGTACAGTTCAAGTACATCGAACTCTGGAGTTCTCAGCACATACTGTATCATAAATCATTTGTCATAAGACAAAAATCCCCTATATCCTCCTATTTATGATAGAGTTATACATAGTACCATACATATATGCATACCCATTACCCATGGTGCACTCCATTCTTTGGCGATGATATTGTCAGGCCTGCTCGCGTGCGAGCGAGGCAGCATTTCTCGCTCGCCGAAGTGTTACATCTCTCGTTTTTTCATACGCTACCGCAAGACGCAGTCAGACAACTGCAGCATGTCCGTGGAGATGAATCGAAGTGATCTGCGTATCAGATACCATTACACTTAAACACAATGGCACAAAGTTTAAGTCAACAGCTACGCGGTCTGCTGCAAAGAGTCGAGGAATCCGAGCATGAACTTCAAGTAGGACGATCCCAAATCAAACGGTTGACCGAGGAGCTTCTGGAGACCAAGCAACTGTTGGAGTTTTGGAAAGGACAGGCGATGAAAAAAGATGGCGATACAATACCTCGGCTGATTCATGATGATTATGGTGTCGGAATGTTCACATCGAGGACATCGTCAACAGAAGTCTCTGCATATTCACATCGAACTGACGTGTGTGAGCTTCATGATTCAATTGACGAGCTTTCCCGCTTACCAGATGATTTCCCGAAGGTCCTCGTCATGATGGACAACATATTGAAGTGCCGGAAATACTATCAGTCGTTGTGGTTGGATGCTACCTGCGAAATAACGCAACGCTTTGGACATTGGACCAAGCTTCGACTTAAAGCAAAGAAGCTGAAAGGCGATCCAGCTTTAGCTTGGTACGATGAACTTGGATCTGTCCCAACGACGAAGGAGGATTTGAAAAGGTTCACCTGCATCTTAGTCGAGCTCCAAGAAGAATTCGAAGCGCTATGTGAGTTTGAGCAGCTCTCGCCACCAGTCGATTAGAATGCTATGTACTAGGGTAAACTATAGGGAGATAACTGGGGATTGGGACAATACCAAAAAAGTGGTACCTGTAGCATCTACGTGATTTAGTTGGCACAGGCGTCAACGTAAGATCGACACCAGATACGACTCTCGCTATGTGATCACATCTTCAGTTCGTAGAGATTCGACGGTTTCCACTCGTGCGATTTCTTCAAAGCAAGCAACAACTAGACCGAGAGCAACCAGAAAAGCGAGCCAGGTTGCATAAAAGAGATCACCCACGCTCTGTCCAGGTCCTCCAATGCCTGTTATCAGTGCTACCGGAGGTCCAAACAGAAGAACCAGAAATACTGACGCTACCATTTCCACGTCTGCCATCAACCGGCCCTTGGCATTCGGACAGGTGGTAGTGATAAGGACGCGCACCGCAGCAATCAAGCCCGATATAAGCATGCCAGCAAAGGCGACCGCCATCGAGATGACCGTTCGAGAGCAAAATGTAACTGCGCCAGATCTGATATAGTCAACAGTGCACACGTCGGAAATGTTGCGCCACACGTGGAAGCCGGCTGCAAGGATGACGAAGCAAACCTTACATATTCCCGCCCAAATGGCAGTCACGTAGTCTTTGTCGTTAAGGCCAAGGTAATTCTTGGCGTAGGACATCATCAGCCAACCAGCGGTAAATACGGATGCCCATGTGAAGTAATAAAGGTTCGCAATTTGAATCTCGCCAATGCCATTCACGGCCCATGATGATTCGGAATGCATTGTGATAACCAGTGTTGCAATGCACACGCCACAAGTCAGGACTGAAAGGAGACCTCCGAGCCACATTTGAGACACTATTCGGTAGGTGCTGGTCTTCAAACAAAGCAAAAATAGGCAGGCACATATCACAGCGACGATTGACGGAGCGGAAATGACATAACGCTGCTCAATCCTCAGCGCGTCAACCTGATACATTGCGGCATCAAATGCAGAAGCAGAACACACTGTCGACGCTATGCCAAGTAAAAGGTATGCTCGCCTCCTTTGTGATTGTTCGCTCGCAAAAGCTTCAGCATTCTTCAACGAGTCCGCTTCGGAGCATGCTTCGCTTCTCTTTGACGACGTGGACGGGGTTAAGGTGGGAGGGTCATAGTCACCTGGTTTAGTGCTCTGGAGTTGGGATTCGTCATCAATGTTACAGAGTTCCTCTAAACATCCGAGGCATATGCGCAGACATAGCAAAAAACTGATCCAGTTTGCGTAGTAAAGATTGCCCACAGTGGCAGCAGGTCCGTGAACAGCAGTGGCGACAACAGCGTTCAAACCCAACATGTTGGAGAGAATGACAGCCAAAATGAATTCGTACTGAAGCGGAAGAAATGTTCTTCGGAACGAACCGTGGACGTTTGAAGGAAATCCCAATCTTGGGGCAGTCACGTCGTCCCTGCGTTCGGCCACTCGCGCGGCATCACGTCTTGCCAACATGTGAGTGACAATGGCTCCAAAAGAAAGACATGCCGCAATAATTCCAGATAAGAGTGAAAACGCTGTTCTGGCACATAAACTTGAAGGTATATCACTGCCTACAAGAACAGAGCAGACATCTCGGTACTTGACATCAGGGTCAATGCTGGCGGCTGTAGGAATCAAGACTTCCTGCCAAATGTGCACTGAAGAAGCCATGACGAGGAGAGTCGCAAGGAAGGTGGATGTCCAAATTCCTGTCCGAGTGCGTAGACGATACAGCGATTGGTACCACATGGCCCGAGATTCTCTGTAAGTTTGCAGTTGGAAGACTGTGAGTGATGACAGCATTGCTTCGACGTCTCCAACATGAGCTGATTCCGTCATGCGCTCCATTTGTTTCCTTCCGTATTGAAGCGCAAGATCCCCAAATGCTTGATACGCCAAAGCCATGGACAGCCCCAAGCTGATCCAGGTAGTATAGTACAGGTTTGCGTTGTCACCTACGTGACCCATGGAGTCTACTGCTGCGAGCGACTGGTATGGATTCGTCTGAACACTCCTTGGTCGCAGCATAATAGCGACAATCCCATAAACCCAAGCGGCAAGCATGGCCATCATGATAAAGGAAAGCTTGATGAGTACAGTATAGTGTCGACTTTGACCAGAGTCGACCGAACCAAGTGTTCTCATATGACGTCGCAATAGGCAAAGGCCCAGCACGCCGCAAATTGATATGGTGCTGCCGACTGGAATGGCAACTCGTTGGAATATTTGTCGGCAGACTGCTTCTCCCTCCGATCGATCCGAATCGTTCGCATTGGACGCGTCATTGTCGGCAATGAACTGGTCGTAGACGTCGTAGGCATTGGCGGAAAGGCATTGGTGGTTGGCATCAAAGGCTGCACAGCACGCCAATAATGTCGATAACAGTAATGCTGCGAGAAGTCGTTGCATGTGGGTGAAGTCAGGTTCGATATCCTCCACCATGTAGGGTGGCATCAAGCGAAAGTTGGAAGCATGCGAGTGAATGACAGAGTGATTGGCAGAGGTCAGAAGCACTTTCTTGTCTTCGAAGAAGGACTGAGTGATCGAAAGCCAAGAAAGGGACGATTCAATGCGTCCATGTGAGGGTTGCCATTTTTCGCATTCTGGTGCTAACGATCCGACTGCTGGGATAGCTGTTTGACGTAGTGACATCTCCAACTGGATCGCGATGAGATAAATGATGAATGAGATTTTAGGGGAAGAAATGGTGCCTTGTACTAAATACAGTAGCATCGTACTACGCTACATTAGTAGGTATTCCTGTATTGCATCCAGTACCCCACGCAAGTTCCAGTACCAGGAATAACGGCAGTGCACGTCTCTAGAGTTTATTACCGCGAGTTTCACGTTTCACCCACCAGCAATGAATACCACAAGTCTCAGAATATACAGTATGACCTTGTACATGTACAGAAGGTCCAGGTACAAGGTACTTGTACCTTGTACTCCAGTACACCCGTTGTCGATTTCTCATCGTTGGAACCCTCCTCACGCGTTTCAACTTTTTAAACGTGTACTCCGTGACCTCTACCGCTACCTATCATTAGTACCAGAGAGTATGCACAGTCATCCTCCGACCACCGGATCAAGACGTACTCCCGATAACCGAATCTTGTTTTGAAGCCGAATGCCTATGTCATAAGAACATAAGAACAACTGTCATCATTCGTGTGCGCGCAAGGTTGTTCTCGACTCGTTCTCGCCTCTTCAACTACCATTTCACCACCCGTCATCTAGCGATTATCCAATTTAAGTGCAAGAGGACGTCTCTCTCGTTGGATAGATTATTCAATTTGTGATCGGAAGTCTACTGTTGTTCCTACCAGCCACTCCAAACAGCAAATAGCAGACCTATGAATTCGAACATGTTATCAGACTCCCGCGTTAGATTTCATCCGTCTGTCCTGGACCCAGAGCTCCCTCCCCTTGAGTTTTCTCTTCCTTCTCTCAATGTATGCATTCTCGTGTGTGGCACCTACGGCGATGTGCTTCCATTTTGCTCGCTCGCGAAGGAGCTTCAAGCACTGGGACATCGCGTCAGAGTGGCCTCTCATGACATTCACCGCGATGTCGTCATGTCCAAGAAAATAGAGTTCTTCCCACTTGCTGGCGATCCAAGACAGCTTAGCCAATGGATGTAAGTTGAAAAATTAGGGATCGCATACTATACCAGCGGCGTGATTTCCTCATACAGAAACATTGTCCGGGTCATTCAGGGTTCAAACCGGCGGGTCGGTATGGGGAGAAGCAAGACATCCCACCACGCTTCCAAAGAAAACTGCAATGGTGAATCGCATTATCAGGTCATGCTGGCCAGCTGTGTCGCAGCCAGACCCCGACGATCCTGAAGGTCGTCCGTTTGTTGCAAACTGTGTGATCAGTAATCCTCCAACAATTGGTCACATTCATGTCTGCGAAGCTCTTGGCATTCCACTTCACATAATGTTTCCTCAACCATGGTACTACGGTAAGTATAGGGCCTTTTCTTTGTTAATGGTTGCTTCTGCGGTTGGCCACTTTTCCTACTTTGTCGCACGAAAGCTCATGACTTCTTAGGTACAAGAAGCTTCCCTCATCCAATGTCTGGAATGTCCTACAATAAAGAACGAGGCGCGAATTACCATTCATACAGTACTTTTGAGGCCCTCACCTATGCATCCTTTGAATTGGAAATCAATCGTTGGCGGCGGCGAACACTTCGGTTGCCAGTGATACCATTTGGAAGTGGAACTGCGCAAGCGATCACCACTTCTAAGATACCTTTCTCGGCCATGTGGTCATCCAGCTTTGTTCCGAAACCCGATGACTGGCCGGACCAATGTCGGGTCGTTGGAACTTTCAGCGGGGACCAAACACAGACATGTACCGTGGACGAAGTCAAATTCGCAGATGTCATCAAGTGGCTACATGCCGGCGACATGCCTGTCTTTATTGGCTTTGGCAGTATGATGATCAGAGACCCGTTTTCACTCGAAAAAATAATCATGCAAGCTGCTAGAGCGACTGGCTGTCGCGTCATTGTTCAATCGAATTGGAGCAAGCTCGATGTTTCTGCGGAACCTCTGTGCCAGAACGTAGGTTCTTGCCCTCACGACTGGTTACTACCTCAGTGTTGTGCAGTTGTCCATCATGGTGAGCCCAAACGGGAATGTGCGACGAGTGAAATGCAATTCAAACCATTTTTCAGACCTAACCGATGCTTTTGTAGGCGGAGCTGGAACGACTGCGGCAGGTCTTCGATATGGCCTTCCGACCTTTGTCTGTCCCTTCTTTGGAGACCAATTCATGTGGGGGGCAATGGTCCACCGGGCAGGTGTTGGGCCAGAACCGTGTCGAGTTGACAAGCTAACGGTCGAAATATTGGCAAAGAAATTCGAGGAATTAAAGGACGTAAAAGTACGCGAGCGAGCCGTTGAATTGTCAACGTCGATGAAACACGAGAATGGCGTTCTCGGTGGCCTGCAGCATTTTCTAGATTGTCTTCCTCGAGATAATATGCTATGCGACGTAAGCCTACTTCTTGGCGAGACGAGCCTGGCCCGCTATCGAATCTTGAATTCTGACGTGAAGATTAGCTTGGAGGTTGCGACTACATTGCGAGACCAACCCCTCCGGAAACCCAGATCTGGAACTGACTTTCTTGTTAACATACTGATCTCCGTGAACGTCGTTCTCAATTGGCTAAACCCTTCTCGCTCGACGAGGCAAACGAAGCACGCAGTACTCACATATGCCTTGGGCCGGGTCCGTTCCTTCAGCCAAGGTGTCGCGGCAGGTTGGTTTGGGCTTCTGAGAGAGTTGTTTCGAGGCTTGTTCGACACTTATCTGACTCCTGACAAATTTGCGAGGACCCACGGCGCCTTGGGCTGTCTTTTCGGTCTGCTCATTGCTCCTATGTGTATTGTGTATGATGTGTTTCGTGGTTGTGTTATATTTATGGATCGCGTTATGGTTGGGATTAGCAATGGTTGTTTCAAGGCAGACAAGTTGTTTTTGATCGACCCAATGGTCAGGGCGACTGTGTACCAGACGGAACATGATTTGAACGAACTTCTAAATTACGATACCCCAAGTGAATCTCGTCGCAATCAACTTAAATACGCGGTTCGTATTGCCAACAACGCGAGTCAGTTGTTCAAGCTTTGTAATCCTAAGTTCCCTGAAGGGCACTGGCACTGGTTGGAAGTCGAATTGAAGCTATTGACTGTGACTGTCATTCACCAGGGAAAAGACCGCCTTTCGTTGATGGATGAGGAACTTGAAGTGCTGGTGGATTGCTTGCGCCAATGCACCCTCAGGAGAGTCAGTTTTAGTCGCTTCTGTCTCTTTCTTGGCGAGGCTGTCAAGGATCGATTAGGAAAGTTGCATCGACGCCATCACAAAATTCGTCCGGATTTTAATCCGGCGGCAAGCCGTGTTATTGTTCCTGTGGGTGATATGGACGATGACGAGGACTCGTTGCTGAAACCACTAACGGGCAAAAAGATGCCTTACATGAGAGTGCGCGCAAATACAACGTAGATATCTGTCAGATTCCACTTGTTTCCCTTCAGTTTCTCTGATCTCCAAAATCTGTCTTCGTGCTGTTGCTTTCTGAACTGTGGGCATCGTCGTTTAATGATAGGAGATATGTAATTCTTAATGTTGTTGTAATTTAGGAAACGGTGCTGGGTGGGTTACAGTGCATTGTAGCATTTTGGAATGCTCCTAGAGTTCTGTGCTGACGACAATCAAGAAATTGCATGGGCTTAGAATTAGACAGGTAACACTGCGGCTACAGATATCGAGAACCTAAAGAAAACGAAGTATGTGTCTTTGTGTCCATAAGCGGCACCGCTCTAGACTACGGTCGCTCTACAAGCTCGCTCTCAAGCTAACGATCTAGCGATCAAGGCTTAGAATTAGACAGGTAACACTGCGGCTACAGATATCGAGAACCTAAAGAAAACGAAGTATGTGTCTTTGTGTCCATAAGCGGCACCGCTCTAGAGTACGGTCGCTCTACAAGCTCGCTCTCAAACTAACGATCTAACGATCAATAGGATTTACTAGAAGAAAGAGAGTTCTAGTACATTCTTCATCGTGCCTCATTTTTGAATTGTGTTGGGTGTGCATGCAATTGTAATTCTAACTCGGTGGGGGAATGCATTCAGGATTCAGAATACCCAGATCATACCTGGTGCCTGGTGCCTGGAGCTATAGATCATCGATCGTTCTCGGAGTATTGCGTATAGCACATCGTAGATTGTACAGTGCGCCAGTAATTTTAAATCCTGATAGCAATCCCTGCATTCTTTCAGTACGACAGTATGCGATCGGCCAGTACGGATAGTATTCTCAATCCCGTAGCAAAGAGCCCAGACTTTGTTCTCTTGTACTCCTGTCAGTGCGCGTCGATGTCTCATGCAGCTGGCAGATTGGAGGTATCCAAAAAGGTCGAAGTTAATCGGCATGGCAATACTGGCCTCCAAGATCGACGACGCAGCAGCAGTTGTGTCCCTGTGAACAATCCAAAAGCATTTCAATTCTCTCGACATGAATCGCAAGGAATCCAGAGAAGTCCTTCAGCGTTTCTTCAGTTGGCTGGAGCGTCGATACGGAGGAAACTTGCCGATCGATACCGGATCAACGGCTGAGGTGTTGGTTTCGAAGAGACTGTGCCACCATGATTTGGAGCGTCTCGTCACCCACAACGCCCTCGCGTTGCATATTCCCCAATTTTATGATGAGTCGACGGCGGCAGACCTTGGAAGAGAAATCGCCAAGCTAGCGGAAGGGGGTCACGCGCGAAATTGGAAAATAAGTACAAGCAAGGGATTGGAGTCAAGTGATGTGTCCACCATGGGAGCTCATGCTCCGTACAACGTTGCATGCGCCACTGGTGCTGTGAATGAATACTTTGCCGGTGTCTTGCAAGAATTTCAGGACCGCCGAATGCCCTCGCAGCCACTTTGGCCACTTGACAAGTTGCGGTTGGAACTCGATGAGGCCTGGAAGAAGGGTGCTGGACTAGCCCGCGACGGCCCGACAGGGAATCCAATGGGCGGAGGCTTGGCTCGCATCATGATGGGTCCGACAAGATGGAAAAAGGGATACATTCATGTGGATGATATGGGCCCACTGAAGCTTACAGAAGGACTCTTCAGTGCGAACATTTACCTGCAAATGCCGCAACCGCAAGCCATGGAGATATGGCCACTGGGGGTTCGATCACGATGGGATTGGTATAGAAACGCTGTTCTTTTGTCTGGAATGGCCTCTCAGGATGCCGAAGCACAGGTTCGACTGCGACATGCTTTAGGTTCACCTCGACGAATCGATGTGGAGCCCGGTGATCTAGTCTTACTATGCGTTCAAAGGCCTCACGCTGCTATTGGATTCTCTGAAGGCACGCGAGTGTCACTACAATGTTTTATACAATTCAATGGACTAGATAAGCGACTGCTCATTGATTCGTAATGCCAGCACAATCTCAAATGCCGTCAATTTGCCATGTAGTTATGCTGTACTGCCTCAATCTGTAGACGACGAACGTAAAAGGATCTTGAGATTTGCTTTCACCAGATAGCGTTCTCCTCCATACTCCAAAATAGACTTGCTCTACGCACCTGTTCCGGAAGGAGACCAGTCTCTCGCTTTGGCCAAATTATAAGCTGTGGCAGCGACAGCTACGGCTGCCACCAAACCAGAAGGCATAAACTTTCCGGTTGTAAAATATCGTTGGCCCATTCCAAATGCCATGAAACCAGCCGTTCCCGTCGCCAAGACATGTCCCTCGTACTCGCGATCGTTCGCAATCAAGTAGCCGCTACCCAAGAACAACGATCCAAAGGTCAGACCAGCAACCAAACTAATTTTGGACGATTTGCGCATAAAGCCAACGGCACCCCCCAATATAGCGAGACCCCCCAAAGTGAAGTTGAGATGCGCAGAGCCAGGGATTTTCGACATGATGAGTACAACAAGCTGTCAGCGAAATAAAAATGGGAACACTTGTGCTCGGAGTAGGTGGTAATTGCATTAATAGTGCCGTACTGATAGCGTTCTTCAGAACCGGCGCTCCGTTTCCTGTTACGTTGCGTTGAAAGATATCCAGCAGAAATCTTTCGATTGCAAACGTTTGATGTGTCAGTGAAGAAGCGAAGATGTGGTACTTGGAGTACAGTACTGGTACGAACCTCTGGTCCTCTGTGTCCCTGGCACAGTACCGCTTAGTACGTACATACTGTACTACCTATCAAGTTGCAGTAGTTGTAGTTGTTGCAGTACAGTTCCAGTACCAAGTATGCACTACTAGTCTACTCGTAGCGCTTGAACTCATGTTTTTAGTACCAAGGACAGTACTACGAGTATACAGCAGTATGATGAACGATACATTGTACATGATGGGAGTACTGGTAGCGGATATTGATAGAACTTGTTGCTACTGGCGTACCAGGTATAGTACAAGCATAAACATAGTACCTGGACTAGTAAAATTATTCGTTGTGTCGGCACACTTCATACACAACTTCTAACGGCACCAAATTGTAGATCTCATAAAAGGCTTTCTTTTCAGCTACTCAAAGCCGTGATACAATATGTATTGATGGAGTTATGAGTGGTCTAATTTTATTTTTCGAGATTTTTTTAAACATAGTACCTGGACTTTCAGTCACTAGTGTGGCAAATTGAGTCCCTTTTGACAATGTCAAGTTGGAACAAGTTTTTTTTCACGTTACAAGTATATCACAAGGGCCTATTCTACAGTTCTGCCATCTTGAAATTTATGTATTCAGCAATAAATACACTCGGATTGGCATTGAGATGGACAGCAGTAAAATTTCGAAGTTCGTAATGAAACTCTTGCTTTGTATGCGATTAAATTAGTAGCATGCAATTTTTTGTATGAAACATATGGAAAGTGCCGTAGGATTAAAAAATTGCGACGTTGACGCACTTCAATGTTCAAAATTGACTTTGACCATGTTGATTTTGCAGTGGCCGTCAGAAATGCAAAAGTAAGTTATGTGACTGCAAATTTGACCGGACATTAGAATACCGGCATACTAACAAGTAATAACAGTGTCAAAGAAGCACTACTGTCGTTCTTTGCATCTGTTGACATGATACAAAAATGTGCAATTAAATTACGAAGCAAAACTTTACATTCGCCAAAAAAATCCAAAATTTTAACTCGCCGCATCTTTTGAACTGTCCCACCTCACCACAAACAAGCTACAGTAACCCCATATGTTTGAGGGCATAGGACAATTCTCTAGTTACTGAAATGCACAATCTTCGTGCATGAATGTGGTGAAATGAGTGGTTTTAAAATCCGTCCAGCTACTCTCGTAATTTTGGTCGTCCAGATACTATGTTTATGCTTGTACTGTACCAGGAATGCTGTCTGCATCCCCGAATCTATGCATACCTAGATCTGCCGGTACACTTTCACACCTGCTCACAACTCACAACAGATCGCGGAGTGCGCTGTGCGCTGTCCGGATGGACAATAATTCGAGAAGTCGTTCCGTTCCGATGCATGATTATATTCATAGTCTCGATCTTTCGTCAACCCCTCAGGTCAGAGTACAAGTACCAGAAAACCATTGCACTGACTGGTAGGTGTGACAACATGATGTCATTCATTCTGTACGTCATTCAGGCCATCGTCGCTGTGCTGAACTACCATGGTGTAGGGAAATCAAGAAGTGGAAAACGAGATGCTGCAGTTCGCGTTTTGAGATTGTCACTTTCCTCTCCTGATGCCAACATCACGGATATCTTCAACGACGCCAAGGTTCTATTTTCAGATGAATTGAATGAAGAAGAGATACTATCGATTATGCATGGCTCTTGCAGTGAGAATTCTGGGACGGACACTCCAAGCAAGCACGATTCAAGCGACGAAGCACCTCTCCCAAGCTTGGACCTTCCTGAATACGCCGATCGCCATTTGAAAAGGTTTGATGCCATTACCAATGATTACGACTGCATGGAACGCGAATTCGATTTTCAAGATCCCTCATTCGATATCACAGAAGCATCTCTCGTGTTGAGCAAGTGTCGTCTTTTGGTGGTTCGCAATTTCTTTCCTCAAGAACTCATACACGAGTATCGAACCAATTTTACCAACTTTTTGAATAGACTACATACCGGATACTTTGACAACGTCAATGGGAAGACGACACTGGGAGAAACAGGACTGTCGATGCCTCGAGGAGCTAAGAGATACGAAGTGCTGTTGCCCAAATACCTGAGAAACAACGATGTGATTGCTAATGGTAAACTTCTAAAGGTACTGACACACAAACAGGTACTGGGAGAGAATATGGTGGCCAGCGTTGTCGGGGGAGTCATTGTGGAGGCTGGGGCGTCTGTGGGTTACTGGCATGACGACGCGCCGTTCCTATACGAAAACGATGCCTTTGAACAATATCACATCAGCGGACATGATTTTCCACCCACAGCCGTCACCTTGTTTTTCCCCCTTTTTAACATGACTCGGGATCACGGGCCGACTCAATTTTGTCTCGGTACGTCCTACTACCAAGGGCTGGGTCCGAGTCCGAACGTTCTGGATGAATCGTTGATAGACCGAGATACTCCCTTCGCCAAAATGGCATCGTTTATGAAGAGCTTCAACGCTAGTGACGTTGCGTGCCCGGACGGTTTGATGAGAGATCCTATTCTCAAGCTAGGCGACGTGGTATTGTTCGACTACACCATTGTTCATCGCGGTGGTGCAAATACGAGCCCCGACTTGAGGGCTATGCAATACGTGACCTATTCACGACCTTGGTTCCACGAACCCAACTGGTTACCAAAGGCGCAAGGCATGAGCAAAGTGGAAGAATTGACGCGCTCGACTCGATTTGCTCTCGTTGATGAGCCGATAGACAGTGAGGACGACTGCCTTGAAGCTGTTCGTTTAGAAGACATTCAAAATTTCCTCAAGCCGAACGCTGCAGGAGATATTCGTACACGCAGTGCAGATATCTGACACCAAAATTGCCGTGCAGAGTTGACATGGCCGTTCTAGCTAGCGTGCTAATGCGAGTCCAAGAATGTTCATCTTGCATCTGTCTAGCGTAGACCGAGCTACATTTGGAGAATTGTGAAATATTTCTTCATACAACGTCCACCCGGAGATTCATTTTACTATGTATAACATTTGCTAGACCACTCGAATCTCCAGGCCGATGGGCCACAGGGCATTGCCCAGCAAGTCCTCCGTTGTACTGTAGACGGTATGACATAGACGCCATTTCACGAGGTCATGGTCGCCGGCGGGGGTCGGGGGATCGGGGTACAAGTACTTGAATGTACTGTAGCAGGTCGTGCAAGTACTCCAAAGATGTACTCTGGAGTCTGGAGTGGTCTACCGGTAGTATAGACTCCAGTATTGTCGATTCTCGTCATGTGTGCTTATATAAACGCGTATACTGTAGTGTGCCGCTGTTCTGCTACCAGGTACCAGGCGAGTACTCTACTAGCGCTAGTATTCCAGTGTTTTGGTCTTCAGTAGATTGAGACGATGCCCCACAGTGCACACACACTGCACAGAGGAATACAAGAGAAAAGAGAACTGCTCAGTGCTCCAGTATAGTACTATTACATAACTCAGGAAAAGCAACCGAAGTGGATTTT
Organism: Fragilaria crotonensis; assembly: GCA_022925895.1. Taxonomy (NCBI): domain Eukaryota; phylum Bacillariophyta; class Fragilariophyceae; order Fragilariales; family Fragilariaceae; genus Fragilaria; species Fragilaria crotonensis. The sequence goes on from JAKSYS010000322.1 coordinate 55,342, forward strand.
CCTGGTATCTCTGTACTGCAGGCCTGTAGGACATTCTCAGTCCACTTCCGCGAAATAGCGGATTTTTCGGCAAAAAGCACAGAACAAAGGCAACCAGGGTTGCCTCCAGGGTTGCTTTTTCTGACATTTTTTCTACGTTACCTTCATGTACAAAAGAAACCCAAATCGTCAAAAAGCAACTCGAATGAATCGGAAGTTGCGGGATTTGGGGGTGTTGCGGTGTCGAACTCCGAAGTACAGTACTACAGTACATGTACTGTGATACTACAGTACCAGGTAGTTCGAGCATGCTTGTACTTGTACGCCTTAAATTCATCGACCCCACAGTAGATACTATGGAAGATCAGAGTTGTCTGAGCACAGTTTTTCTTGGAAGCAAGTGTTGTTGGCGATGAAGGACAACCTTGCACATTTCAAGTAGTAGTCTCCACACTAATAGACATGGAATCAGGGATGTGCATGATAGTGTTATTGCTGTGGTGGTTCCAGATTTTAACAACAAGGCAATAATCATCAATCCAATACAACATACTGCATTATCTGCAATCACCAATACAACATCTTGGTATGATTGTTAGACAAACCAATGCAATACAACAAGACAATATATTGGTATGATTGTCAGACAAACCAATGCAATACACCAATACAATATATTGGTATGATTGTTAGACAAACCAATGCAATATAATGTCAACAACCAATTAACCTGAATTGTTACTCCCCACTATTGGATGTGCACATTTCATACAGAATGACGCTACTATTGTACAAAATGTTGCTGTAGATTATAACATTAAAATTGTCAGACCTAGTTGAAATTTGCAATACTAGCTATATATTTCTACTGTCAGACTAACCAATACTCAGAATAATGTCCTTGCAATGAAACCTTTTGTTGAGCATCCCTGGCTGCTTGGAATTCTCCATACCCTCATGCCTCTGAGTTCTTCACATGTATCATGTGATCCTGTGATCCAAAATGGTGCTGCAATTATCCCTTCTTGATCAGCCAGATAGTCTATCCAAGCTTCAAACATGGTGTGAAGAATGGCAATGAAGGGACAACAATAGTCTGTGTGACAAACAAAATCTGAACTCCTGCTATGCTAGAAGTGATTCAGGTTGTTAAATAGGACAATTCGTTTGCTGTAGTTCCACACGAATTAAATAATGCGTGTACTCCGTACTTGTGCTCCGTAGCCCGTGTAGACTACTACTACTAGTAGACTACTGTAAATCACGCTACGACGTTAAAAAGCGCACATACCCCCAACGTACTGGCAAACGTGATAGTGCACAACTACTGGTAGGAGCTGGTACAACAAGTACATCGCCGTGTATTCGATACTAGCGCTACACGGTTTCCTTCAGAGTTGCCTAAAAAACGGATACGTGCACAGTATCACGTCGTAATAGTACTCCGTACTGTACAACATATCATAGGCGCTGGTATACGTGGTTGGGCCCTTGTGGGCGTCAGATTTTTTGCGCACACAAAAAATGAGGAAGCTTTGACATGACCGGATAACCAGGCATCGTTATGCGTGATGCGTTTATGAATCAGATGTCGGATGTCAGGGTTCCTGTGCACCTATGATACGCACTGCCAGCTGCTACCAGGTACTAGAGGTCTGCATCGAGTACAGCTATGCATATGCATACCTGGTACCCTTTGGATGTTGGATCCAAATCCTCAGACATCAGCACGATCTGGGTCCAACTATTGGACTTGCTTTCTTTCCCCACGCAACTATGAAGTTTGTGAACTCGATCATCTTGCTCTTGCCTTTCCACGCAGTGATCGGTCAAACGATCATGCAGGTTCATGGCTCCGGAACGACGAATCCATCCAAGTGTTATTGGCAAATCGTAAGTTTGTGGAGACCATCACGTTCGACTTGCGTTCATGGCTTGCACTAAACTGAACCCTACCCCCCTTGTTGTTGCCAGATGGATGAGTTGATGGATCGAGCCAAACTTCCTTCCCGTCTCACGTACCGTGCTGTTGGATCTTCCACAGGCCAGGCGGAATTCAAGGGTAACGATACCACCAATTTCGTCCCAGAAAACGATTTTGCGTCTGGTGACATTCCCGTTACGACAGAAGACTACGAGCTATTCGAGGCAAACAACATTTCCATTGTTCATTTGCCAGTCATGGTTGGTGCTGTTTCACTGTTTCATTCTATCCCAGACGTTCCACAGGGAGAGAATGGTTTGAATCTTACGAGTTGCCTCATTGCCAAGATTTTTAGTCTAGAAATCACAGACTGGTTGCATCCTGATATAACAGCAGAGAATCCAAATTTGCGGAGCATGATTGGCCAGAATTCCTACCCAATCACTGTTGGTCGTCGCTCCTTGGGATCGAGCAGTACGTCCAGCGTCACCGCGGTAAGTCTGTGCTGAAGGAGTTTGAGGAATTAGATGTTGGTAGGATGGATCTAATCAACTTGTTTATGCGCTTTAGTATTTGCGCCAAGACTGTCCCAACTCGTGGCCAGAAGACATGGTCGGTAGTGTGGTTGAATGGGCCAACGGAACAAAGATTTGTGAGGGGTCTGCTGCCATGACTTCATGCATTCGTGATTTTCCAGGAACCATTGGTTACATTGACTCTGGCCACGGCCACGCCGAAGGCCTTGTTGAGATTGAGCTCCGCAATGCAAATGGTGTCTACCTTTCTTCTCTTGAATCGTCTCTCAACGGTGGTATTCTTTCTGCAATCACCAGTTCAACGTTTCCTTCCAGTGCAGATGAAGACTTTGGGAGTGTCGAATTGCTCAACCAGCCAGGAGATTTCACCTGGCCTATTGTTGTCATGTCATACATTTATGTCCGCAAAGACCTGTCTCATTTCAAGAGCGACGAAGACCGAGCCCTCTTCTTGGCTTTCTTGACGGCGCTCTATGATCCCACATTCATTGATGGCTGTAAGGGCTTTGGATTCGCCCCAGTGGTAGACTCGGTCCGTGACTTGGCGTTGGCAGGTATCGCCATGTTGAACATAAGTTCCACCGCACCTGCTTTCTTCTTCGAGGTCGATACGGCCTCCATCACAGGACAAGGTGACTATGTGATTTCCAGCAAGCGACGCACCTACGCGGAACTGGAACGAGCAGATGCCGTCGCTGACTTGGAAAGTCTCGTGAAAGCCAATCAGATGTTGAGCGAGAGGATATCGTCTTTGGAAGGCAAGGTTGCTGGCTCGGGAAGTATGGAGGGTGCTGCCAATGGGGGTGTCAGCACGGACGATGAAGTTATGAACGCTGCGTCGTTCAATTCTTTTGCTGTTTTCACCTCGACCGATCAACAACAGATCATGGCTGCCTTGGTCATGTCGTCAATCTCGATTGCCCTCTGGGGGTTGACTGCTATTTACTTGGTTAGCACTAAGTTGATGAATAAACAATAAACTACCGGTACTCTGCTATGGCTGGATCAACAAGAGTGTGCTAATCACCGCCCCGCAGTAAGTGATACTACACACAGCCAGGCGTCAAGTGCATATCTAAGTGATGTTCTGAATCAAGACAAGCAGCGGCGTTGGAACAACAACGGCGTATTATTGATCCTTGATGAGATGCGAGCAGCCTCACCACCTCTTTTCCCTCCACTGCATTAGACCTACTCGACACAAATTCCTTGCTCATACCGGTGTGTATCATACTGTATACTACTTCGTACGCCGAGTACAGCGTTCTGCAGATTACTGTACATACGCGCAGGAGTACTCCACTACAAGTACATGTATGCAGTATGCATACCTTGTACATAGTTCATGGTTGGAGTTTTTGAGTCCCACTATTAGCACGATGGTGAAAGATTAAAAAGGGTGACGTCGACCAGTTAGACCTGAAAGAATCAAGTCATCAAGTCCCAATCCCAACGCATTTAACGTATATGACTGGTCACATCGTTCACAGTTCACGACCTGGAAAGACACGCCCCTGAAGAAGAACCAGGTGCACATCCAGTTGTTCTCTGATTGCGTGAGCTCTTGACTGCACTGTTCTTTCCTAGCTCTTAGCATCGCTGTAGCTTCGTTTAATCTTTGTTGTCCAGCATTGAGGAACTGAGATGAGTTCAAGTCTTAACCCTGGCCGAACGCCCCCAAAGTCGCCACGTAGCAGGACAGTTCCCGACATCTCGGACCATGTCGTCGATCAGTACCTGCCTGCCTCGCATGAACAAAACCGGCGCCAAAAGACGTCAACTGATGTCATTGCGAAATCAGCAAACGCGACTATTCTCCACCAAGATGACTTGAAACTCGCCGAACAAGTCGCAACTTTCGGAACTACCAAGGAACGTGGCGGCGACCCCTTGGCTCCCAGCGGAGAACCCTTTGAAGAACCGGTGGCTTTCAAGTTCAACTCGAAAGGTCTCTCCTCGGCCGAGGCGGAGAGGCGTCTCGCCTTTTATGGTCGCAATGACTTACCTGAACGAACTGATCCCAAGTGGAAGATATTCTGCAGGCAATTCTCGGCTCCTATGCCAATCATGATTTGGGTTGCTATTGTTATTGAGCTCACAATTGGAAACTTCTTGGACATGTTTATTCTCCTCGTCATTCAGTTCTCGAACGCTTTTATAAGTTACCATGAAATCACCAAGGCCGGCAATGCGATTGCCGCGCTCAAGTCGAGTCTCAAACCCACGGCCACATGCAAACGCGATGGAAGTTTCCAGGTTATGGATGCCACCTTACTGGTCCCGGGCGATACTGTCTTGTTGGCCAGCGGATCCGCCATTCCAGCCGATTGTCGCGTAAATGACTCATCCATTGAGGTTGACCAGTCTACACTTACAGGAGAATCCTTACCGGTATCTTTCTACATGGGAGATTCGTGCAAGATGGGATCGACTGTGGTGCGAGGAGAAGTCGAGGTGCGTGTGCCGTCTTCTTTATCACTGTCTCGAATGTCATGATACTGCTCGAACTAATCTGCTTTTCTCGCCATGAACGTGTAGGCCACTGTGGAGTTTACGGGCGCAAACACATTTTTCGGAAAGACTGCGACATTGCTTCAAGAAACAAATGAACGCAGTCACCTTCAGCAGCTTCTTGTTACCATCATGTACGTGTTGGTGAGCTTATCAGTCGTTCTTTGTACCATTAACTTTTTCTACTTGATCGGTATGGGAGCGGACGTAAAGAAGGCACTTTCCTACACGATCGTTCTATTAGTGGCCAGCATTCCGTTGGCGATCGAGATTGTTACCACAACCACGCTCGCTATCGGCTCAAAACAGCTCGCAAAGCATGGAGCCATTGTCGCCAAGCTTTCAGCAATTGAGGGACTTGCTGGTATGTCTATTCTTTGCTCCGACAAGACGGGAACGCTGACTCTCAATCAGATGGTACTTCAAGAAGATACTCCCATTTACTGCGAAGGTGAAACCCAGGAGTCAACTCTGGTTCTGGCTGCCATGGCTGCCAAATGGAATGAGCCTCCACGTGATGCGCTCGACAACCTCACTTTAAATGCCGTCAACCGAAGCCTCCTCAAGAACTTTGAACAGTTGGATTACATGCCCTTCGACCCGCTTGTCAAACGAACTGAGGGAACAATTCGCAACACAAGTACTGGAGAACTATTCAAGACTTCCAAAGGAGCGCCCCACATTATTCTAGGCCTCCTGCCTCCATCGTCTCAAGTAATTCGTGATGCCGTCGAGAACGATGTAGCTCGACTTGGTGAGAGGGGCATCCGTTCGTTGGCAGTTGCACGTTCAAAACCTGACACTGGCGTTTGGGAGATGGTTGGACTCTTGACCTTCTTGGATCCAGCACGTCCTGATACCGTCGAAACAATTCAGCAAGCACGCACTTACGGTGTTCAAGTCAAAATGATTACTGGAGATCACGTCTTGATCGCACGGAACACTGCCAGTCAGTTGGAAATGGGAAATATCATCTTCACAGCGGAACGATTGCCCACACTAGATCCAGAGACGAAGGCTAAGCCCGAGAATCTCAGTAGAAACTACGGCGACATTTGCTTGGTTGCAGATGGGTTTGCCCAGGTTTACCCTGAGCACAAGTATCTGATTGTCGAATGCCTACGAGGAATGGGCTACGTAAGTTGATCCAACCGTTGACAATGGTCATAGTTTTGTGTCCACTAACATCACATGCTTTTTGCTTGTGCCTGGCAGACTGTCGGCATGACTGGCGATGGTGTGAATGATGCCCCTGCCCTCAAACGTGCCGACGTTGGCATCGCAGTCTCTGGCGCGACTGATGCAGCTCGGGCTGCTGCCGACATAGTGTTGACCGCACCCGGTCTAGGATGCATCGTTGAAGGGATTGTCATTGCTCGAGAGATCTTCCAGCGAATGAGCAATTTCATTACGTACCGCATCGCTGCAACGCTGCAATTGTTGATGTTCTTCATCATTGCCATCTTCGCTTTTCATCCCAGCGACTACCAGCAGCCTGCTGAATTGGAGCAGGATTTGCCTTGGCCAGATTTCTTCCACATGCCGGTTCTTATGCTGATGCTGATCACGTTGCTGAACGACGGGACACTTATTTCTATTGCTTACGATTATGCTGATGCCAGTCCAACACCCAATAAGTGGAATCTTTCTGTCCTCTTTGTCATCAGCTCTGTCCTCGCGGCCGTTTCCTGCGCCAGTTCACTGTTGCTTCTCGATTTCTTGTTGGATAGCTGGAACCCTGATGGATTTTTCCAAAAGCTTGGCATCGGCGGGGTTCAGTACGGTCAGATCACCACTGCGATCTACCTCAAGGTGTCGGTTTCAGACTTTTTGACCCTTTTCAGTGCTCGAACGGGGCGTGGTTTCTTTTGGCACACAATGCCCGCACCAATTCTCATGGTTGCCTGTCTCGTTGCGCTGTCGTTGTCCTCTCTTCTTGCCATCGTCTGGCCGGACTCCCAACCGGATGGCGTGCTTACAGAAGGACTCCAAAACGACCTAGGCCTCTTTTTGTTCGTCTGGATCTTGTGCTTGATATCTTGGTTGGTTCAAGACTTATTCAAGGTACTCGCTTATCGTGTAAGTTGGTGCATTTGACGGCATTTGTGTCGTTGTGTTTGTCAATATTGGTCATTTTCTAATCCGATTGTTTGTTTGCAGCTCATGTACCTTGTCAACTTCAACAACATTTCCGCAACTGGCGCTGTTGACTTGCCCTTGTCAGCGAGAATGATGTTGGAAAATTTGGATCAGGCGATGGCGGATGGTGGAGTTCATTCTGTGAAGGCCCTTGACAGACAAATGAATCCATCACAATTGGTGTAAGAGAGACCCAAATAATGTGATGCACAGGTTACCTAACAACTCGAATCCTTCAAGGGTTGCTGCCCTCTACCGTAGTACGGCACTCTATTGCTGGCGTTGTTCATCAATATAAAGCAAATTGTTTTACGCGCATTCATCATTCATGTCAAGATTTTCTACTTTGAAACTAATAATGGAATAGGGTACAAGTACTTCGAGTACTCCAGTACGAGGTACAGGTACAAGTACCGGCGTATGTCATACTTGCGGTTATCAAAAGATTCATTCAGTATGGCACATGTAACATGTAGTATGGAGTATGGTAGTATGGAGTATGGTAGTATGGAGTATCGAGTATCTGGCGAATACTACAAGTACTACCGGTAGTAGTAGAGCTAATAGAGTAGCATAGTATTGCGCAACAGCAAGATACAATTGTACAAGTACAAGTAAAACGCAGTGGAATGCAGAATTCAGTCTGTCACCCAATGACGAAGCGTGTGACTGTGACTGAAGTCTCACATCTCACCCATTAATCAGCATCAACAAGTTTATATCTCTTGCATCGCGCCGCCATAAGCTGAACGGTTGTCGACGAACGAAAAGGTAGTATCAAGTATGAATCTTGATCGCATTGATTCCTCCGTGCAACAGTCGGCTTTTGTCTCGGAGCCTGCTTCGTCACCTCTGAGAGTCTGTTGTTACGGATCCTCATCGTCGTTGACACCCGAGAAGTACATGTCGGAAGCCCGGTCGTTGGGATACATTCTCGCCAGACGAGGGCACACCTGCGTGAATGGAGCTGGATCCTTCGGATGCATGGCAGCCATGAACGACGGTGCTGCGATCGGCAATGGACACATTGTCGGCGTCATTCACGAAATGTTTGTGGTGGATGGAAGCGATTGGTGCGTTCGCGACGGAGGAGCTCATGAAGTGTTTCAGAATGCATCATCAGCGGCCCGAGAGGGGCCTTTACGGGAAATGATTGTTGCGGGCGGTGATGATTTGCAAGAACGTAAGAAACTCTTGGTAAAAGGGGCGGATGCGTTGGTGGTGCTGCCAGGTGGGCCTGGAACGTGGGATGAGGTGAGTGATGTTATGCCTCTACCATTGCGCTTTGCTTTGCTTTTCTAGTTCAGCGGTGGTTCTTTGCATAAGTTTTACTCAACTAGTTCTGTTATTTGCTGTGTAGCTCTGGGAAATGGCGTGTGCTCGAAACATTGGCTTGAGCAATCTTCCGATTGTCGTTGTTAATGTCGATGGCTACTATGAACCATTCAAACAAATGTTGGATCGAGCATACATCGATGAACTGATCAAGCTCCAACCGGAAAATATTGTGCACTTTGTGCCTACGGCCGAAGATGCTGTCAAGTGGGTGGAGGAGCAGGGCAAGGCCAAACTGGATGGTCTCCAGCCTAAGCTTCGAAAACGTGAATCTGCTTTGAGGAGATCTTCATTTATGGATTCCCCATCGATTGCGGATTGGTTCCGTCGAAACTCAAGTAGTGGTGATGATGCGAGTGACGCCGCGTTTGTTTTGCCTTCATGGACGATCCCATTTGTTGCCGGTCTCGCGATCGGGGCTTCCTTTGGGGTGCATGCTCTGCGAAAGTCGTAGAAAGTTCGTTGGTGACGATCGTTGCCAGTTCCGTTCTCACGACTTTTCCATGGGATAGGTGAAGCCCCTTTGCAACGGCGGTGAGAAATGCCGTTTGAGGTCGACCTTGGACTGTCGCCATGATGAGTCCTCCACTGGCAATGCGGATTTAAGGTCTAGCGTATGAAGCCGAGATCCCACACAAGCACAGGCATACGTGCACACTTCATCTTTTACTCGAAGTACGACTAGTATAGTAGTATCGCGACATTTGAAAATTGGTGCGAGGGGGAATAGTTATCTTGGAGACGTACGACAAATAGTATACATGTACGACAAAGCCAAACTTCCGGAAACTCCTGAGACGATACACTAAACTGCCCGACCCTGGTTGTCCAGCCCAATCAACAGAAGGTCATTCGCATCTAACCAACCGACAAGAGTGTGCGTTGTCCATTGTGTCAACTGCCAACGTAAAGCAACCTTTAAAATACCGCCCACCCACCTTAAAGGAAGAAAGCACCATAGCCAGAGAGACCGAGGGGTCCAGACTCGGAGCACTGACTAAAAACTCCAAGGCTTTTGCCACTCTAAATGCCCTAAACATGTCTACAAAAACTGAACTATGATAAAGCAATCCATACGTGACTAAGCGGCGACTGACTAATTTCGACGCAGTGTTAGTATACAGAGTCCGCGTCGTCAGTAGCAGTGTTCAGCATAGGAAAGGGCAATTGATGCAACACAAGCTTAGGCGTTTGCTTTCGGTTAGTACTGCTTGCACGGTATCGAGAAAACTCATGAGCTAGCTAGTTAACTTCATGAAGTCGTCGACTTCATATTTAAGTGGATTTCTCCCGGCTTCGTTACTTGATTTCCCGAGGTACGAGCTGTTGGAATTTGGTGACGTTTTCAAGCATGCGATGTGTGATGCTTCCATCATTGCAAAGCTTGTGTCGGCGAAGTAGGTAAAGGTTTCTGAAAAGCTTCAAGCTAGTGACCGGTTTCATTCCAGATTGGACGTTTCCCACCTGACTCACCAGTTTGCTTCACAGACCACATTATATAATAGATGTTCGGCGGCCCTCGATTGTTCTTCCTGGCTCGCAGAAGTCAGGTCATCGCTATGTCCGCTTCAACTATTTGGGGATGTTGACTTTGCTACATGTTGGCGACTGGACGCGATTGAAACGTCGAACGTGATACTCAACTTTCCCTTCGTTTTCCTTTTTTCCATGTTGATTCTCGTATACGTATCTTCTCGATGGAAAAAGTATGGACAAGAAATAGGATGCTGTTATTAATCGTTCATGGATGTCCCTGCTACGAAAGACAACTCCGAGGGACGCATTCCAATGGTCGTTGCTCTCCCCATCATATGATGTAACAAAGAGCTAATCATGATCACATCAGAACTTCGCAACAATTCTATTCACAAATACCCTACCGTTCCGCCAATGCGCTTTTGCGCGGGACAGCGACTGTGTTGAGGCAACATGTAGTTCCTCATAAAGTAGCTATACCAAGCACTCCATTTCATGGGCCGAGTTTATACAACTCTTTTCACAGTCTTAAATCCTTGGGATGCATAAGACTCCTCCAGGATGTCGTATCGCAACAAGAATCCACAGGGGTGGTGATAGACAGTGCCGTTGGCGAAGAACTGGCGCATCAAGGTACGGCAAAACCATGCAAACCAAGATCGCAGAATCGAAGAGTCATCTTTCGGCTGGGTGTCCGGCGTGATGTGACTTCAACGTGCAGTGTTTGGCCAAATGCAGTGCATTCACTCTACTCATGCGAGGCTCCTCGTTTCCTCGTTGAAATAAGCCGTCTACGACGGCTTTGTTCGACTCGTCAAACATAACCTTTTCGAGCTCCGCCAGTGGCATAAGGTTGTGTTTAGCAGCGAATTCGGAACGCTCTACCGGCAGACTTGAAGGCATCTGAGGTGCAGATTCCTGTTTCGATGGCTTTGAAGAGACGCGACGACCCGGAATCGGAGAGTGAATGTCCATCTCCTTAATGGTGATCCACTTGGGGATCGGCTCTGTTCGTGCTAGCAATGTACTCATGTCCACCTTCTTGATAATTCTCGATTTCCGAAATCTCCCTGTGAAAGGGCTTGGCGAACAAGTGCCTTGGGAATTAGTACCTTTTGAGGTGTGGCGAGAGTCAGCAGTGATCGCAGAGTCATGTGGACAGCTCGTCCAGAGCTCAGGCTGCTGTCGATTGACTCTCATAGTCGGAAAGCGGTCATTTATGTCGGATTTGCATGGCCTCTGGTTACTCCCTCTTGCGCTTATTGGGTCACAGGAGAGATTTTGCGCATGCGAGCGACAAAGTGTGCTGTTTAATAGCTTTGACTCGCTGGAATTCAACCTTTCTATAGTATTTGCTAATGCTTCTGGTAATGATATCATGGATTCGGATTTAGGTATCATGGTGTTGGTCATTATCATGTCTGTAATGGAAACTTCTGATAACACTTTTCTCATGGTCGGCATTAGGCAAAACAAGGTGCACTTGTAATCCCTGAATACTGGCTGTGAGAATGTAACCTTGTTGCTCAGTGAACCGGAATTGATCTTCTGAAACGAAGTGTTCTGACAAAAAGTGTGCCTCGAT